>JAODLL010013325.1:0-28751 GCA_026546735.1 Forbesichthys agassizii | reverse complement strand
ATATATATATAAATAATCTTCTGTCAGAGCTGCCATCCAGCTATTTGCACAACTAGGTTCATGAACAAATTTTATGAATGAGGTATTGAATGCAGCCTACACTGTTGCTCAGTTAAGTGTCTACTACTTTGAAAAGGCACTGCGATTAATAGGCTCTCTTTTATGTTTTCACATCATCTTTGTGATCTTGTGGACAATTTAGCAGGTGTTTGATGCAGTAGCCTACAGTATCATATGCCACATTGAAACGAATGGAAGAATGATAATGTGAAAGTGGGTACTACTTAGGCTAGGAGCTTTGAAAGCTTGGACTTATGCAATTACCAGACTACTGCTTCTGACTGAGGTATCAGAATAATAATGAATTTCTCCGCCAATATAACATTTCCAATTAACATGAGGATTAACATTTAGAAACAATTAGATTTGCTAGACTAGAGTATAGTCTTTCGGATAGTAAAGCCCAAAGCCATTTGTGGCACAATATAGCAATGTCGTGGGGGTTGGGAGGGGGCTGTAGCTGTCTACAGATAGAATGACAGACAGGCACGGACACTGTTGTAATGACAATACCATCATGTCACCTCGAATTCCTTTCACTTCTGCAATAGGAACGATCGTGATGTTCTCATGTTCCAATATATTCTGATGCGGTTTAGTGCCTGAACAAAAAAGAAATCATAACATAAGTACGTGTCCTCTGGATTTACTGTGGACTGGACATACGAACTTAACTCAGTGATCAATATATGGCAGTATCTCAACATAGCATGACATCTATGTGCTCTCTAATTACCTAAGAAGCCAACAAAAACAACACTATATCCGTGCCTGCTGAGGGACAGGGCATGGTACTGCATCCGAGGACTCCGTCCGATGTCACCCAGGACTAGCACGCACACTCGCCGGTCCGTTTGTGCGTCTCGATGCCGGGATTTCCGTAATAACAGCGACACGCACAATATGAGAAAAACGCACCATACCAGGAACCATGCTGAGTTGACACCAGTTAGACACAATAACGCGACAAACCCCCCAAACACAGAAGAAACGATTAGGATAGACGTGGATTTACAGGATTCCGCCATTGTTGTTGTTCCGTTTTACGTCACAAAGAGTCGTTCCTACCTTAAAGTGACAGCACAATAACCCGCCACGTAATAACTGTCGAATAACATCTAGCCTACACCTGGAAGTTCATAATCACTAAAGTAATTAACCAGCCAAGTGACGGCGGTAATGAGTTTGGGGTTGGTGGGGGGGGTTGAAGGAGGGCCTATATATTATTGACCTATATTCCACAGACCTACCTGTATCATACCCATCCTTATGGTCAGATGTCTAGTCTTCTTACAGTAGAATATAAAAATGATGGTCTTTAGAAGCCTTACAAACTATTGTACACATCAAAATGAGTATTTAGAAAAACTAGTTAACCGAGGGTGTTCCTTTTTAACTCCACAGCTCAGTAGGAACAATGACATGATTAACACAATTAAAATGTCCAACCACTCATATGCATACCCCATATCTAAACACATCTCAAAACAGATGCAAATTATTCCAGTAAACTTTAACCATGCACATCATATAAAATATATAATATGTTTGAATAGTTGGAATAAATAGTAGAAACATAAATAAGCAACACATTTAATACACAATAACAACAACGTTTAAAACATTTAGGTGCTGGTCATGGTCTACTGGCTTGCCTGTGGAGCCTCCTACAAAGTTACTGCAGATATGTTTGCCATGCCACTAGCTACAGTCTGCAAGACCATCCACAATGTTGTGGAGGAAATGATGACCATCCTCTATAAAGCTATTTATTTCCCCATTTCCTCCACCACCAGAGGAGATGGTGGTGGTGGGGGCTGGTTTGGTTGCCTTGATGGTCATTGGGCATTCCTCTGTTCTGTAGGCATCATCGGTGGGTGCTACGTCAGGATCCTTCCTCCTGCAGAGCCAGAGAGGAGGTGTTACGTCAGTAGAAAACATGTCCCTTCAGTGCTACTGCAGGGCATCTGTGATGCCACAAGTACATTTCTGTCATACGGCAATACAGGTTACACAGGGTTGGCAACTTTGGGTTCCTGGAGTGAGATGTCTATGCCATGACGCGTCTTTATGACGTATATATTCTTTTACATGTGAAAAAGCGAAAAGTGTAGGACCTTTAATCGTGCACATATGATCTACAGTATAGTGCACATGGACTCATTTCACCATCAGGGTTTTAAAAGTATGCATCTTATGTGTTGGTGAGACAGCAGGAGCAATAGGTTAGATCTATAAGGTGAAGTCGGCACACTGTCATATTCAGTGAACATCTATCATGGTCCTGCTGCCCGTTCTGTGTGCATGCTGGGAAAAAAGTTGACATTTCTACAGTCCTGGCTCTGTAAATGGGAACACAAACAAATGGTGCAGACCGCATCACACGTCCTATAGTCTCGGCAATGCCTGTCTTATACTGAACATCTATGGAAACACCTTATGAAATTAAAGAGAGGCTTTTATGTTTGGATGCAGTTAAAACATTAACAATCCTTCTACAACATCTCTAACTACACGTTTAAGTATACTGTATATAATAGGCTATAGTCTGATTACACCACCAGGGAAATACTCACAATACACTAATAAACACACGTTTGTCCATCATGACATTGTTTCCTATCTCAAAACTACTGGCTTAAGGATATAATGTTCACAAGTTAAAAAGGAACAGCCAGCAATGTTCAACTAGAACCTAAAATAAATAAAAAGAAACAAAAGAAAACAATATGCCAGAAGTTATGTTTACTATGTGTCTATAAGCAATTAAAAACATTTAAAACATCCATTGATTTTCTGTACCACTGCCACTGTATCACTATTCAGCCCCCAAGTTCACGTTATTTCAAGTGGATACGTGTGTTAGGTTTCATGGCTAGGCAAACTAAAGCTACGTAGTTTCTTTAAAATGTAACTCTTAAGTTAGTAGTCTATATTACAATGGCGATTGTACCGTAGCGGTACAGCCAGGAAAAACACAAGCAAACAATTCCGTAAAAGTAAAATACGGCCCTATAAAGCTTTTAAAAATATAAATAAATATAATATATAAAAATATAAATATAAGGCTATGGCTGTAGGCCACATATTTTTATGTCTTTATACAATTTACAGTAACATTGCCCGATTAAAGATTGCCTGTTAAACTAATAACATCGAATGTTTCACTATTACAGAGATAGCGGCAAATCCCGAGTACAAAAGATTGTATGACGCTGTCCCGCTGTTAGCTGGTCCTCACATCCCCGAAACCTTGGGAGCAAATTCTAAACTAGACTCTATCTTGATAATCCTACCACATATTTGAAGTTAAAACAACTATATTCTCGCGTCAAAATCTTTTTAAACAAGATTTTGTAACACAATAACAGTAGTATTTCGAAAATTACTTACTGTACAGTTGTTTCTCCTCCGCTCCGCTCCGCTCTGCCACTTTTTGGTGCGAAATGCATTCTGTCAAAAGTTCAAAGATGCATACTCGCTAAAAGCCGTAAATTAAGAACGGTCGTATCGTTCGTTCATTCGTACTTGGCTGTATGCGAACTTCTTTATTGGAACAGTACTTGGGCTGTGAGTGATGACGTTTCACAAGTACGCTAGAACGAAAGTACAGTGAAGTACGCATATTGAGAAACGGCCATTGTTTTGCTGTGATCGATGAACATGGGCCGATTCCACCTCGTCGCATTCCTTGCGCTAGCTGCGGCCACTGCGTCGCATGAGGAGCTCATTGATGACATCCTGAACAGCCTCTCCAAGGGCACATCGTTCCTCGAGAGCGAGCACCATAACATCAACCTGGACGGCGTGGTCGGGTACCAAATCCTGCAAGGTGAGAAAAACATTATGCGTATTTGCTGCCTCACTGTACAGCGGCAGGCAGTGTCCCGTTACAAACTTTAGGCTACAGCAAATTTATTCGAGCACTAATGTTATCTTATAGTGTAGACATTTTAATTCTCTTATCATTGCATGCTAAACGTGAAGAGTTATCTCAAAGAAGCTGGCTTATAATTAGTTATTATAGTAGGCTATCGTGCCATTTTAGTCCCCATGACATATGGTAGCCTTTATTTTGTCTTTAAATCGGATAACACACATTTTAACGAATCTTGTCGTTTATAATTAAAGGTCTCATACTTTAGAACACAATGATAATGTACCAAGAATGTATTAAATTACACACACACACACGCACACGCACTCACACATTTCCACGGGTCACCATTTGCTAGCATGTTCTTCATATTCAATATAGCCTAATGACCAACCCAACCCAATGACACTTTAGCATAAAATTTTGCACCCCCCCCCCCCCCCTCTCTCTTGTCTTCCCTGCTCTCCTTTAGATGAAATGATAAAATAATGAAAAACTACACACACAAAAATCAACAAAAAACAACAATATGTCATAATTCATAGTTAACAGTGCTATTTGAGACTACAATATATCCCTTGTACGGTCTTCACTTTTGGGACCCTTTGGAGGTGTTCAGGCAATGACCCGGGACACTTTTGGGGTAAAAAAATCTATGCATAAATAAGAATTTACATTAAAAACCCTTAACATACGGGTCAATTTGTCTTGAAGACAATACAAGCTCAGAGCTCAGGGCTAAAACAGCAGCCGTCCGGCAATATGGAAATAGTGGAAATCTGGCGAGTTATTTATTTGATCTAAATTTTTAAGAATTGTATTTGCAAATAATTTCTTAAGATCTGAAAGCCTAATCTTCTGCAGTTCTCTCTTAAAACTGGCGTAGGTCTCCCTCAAATTAGCTCCGTGTAAATTTTGGTCTACTAGCCCAGGCTGGCTATAGTGCCATAAATTCATAAGATCTACCCCAGTTATTGCTATTATAGTTGACCAGTATTCATTGACTAAGGGCAAAGGTAAAACCAAGAATATAAGCAATTTCATGTGCATGAAGGTAATGTTGCTATAGGAACTATGTTACGTTATGATTGTCAATCCATTGTAGAGTATAATAAGCAGTGCAATATTTTATTTAATTCAATTGATCTATTGTTGTTTATGCCTATTGAGTGCATCATAAGATAAAAAAGTTCTGCTGAGATAGGGCCTGGACCATCTCTGTGATGCCGTTTCCTTTAGCGGAGCTCAAGGAAGCAATTCGGACATGGCCTCACACCGACCCCCTTAGCTGGGCCCAGCGCACCATGGCTGTGGCCCTGGTGAAACGTCTGGACCAAAGCCTGGCCAAGGCTGACACAGCCCTGAAGCAAAGTGACCCTAAATACTACCAGGGTAAGCTGAGGTTCCACCTGAAAGCTCAGCACAGACTAGTAGACATTCAAGCTGCTTTACTCTCTGCTGTCTATTGCTATAACACAGTTACAGTAATTCTGCTGTAACTATGCAGTAACTGCTTTTTAAGCCTCCACCATCTCATCTATTCCTCTCACAAACCAATACCCCCCCCCCCCCCCCAATCTGTGCCACAGAATTTGAGCCTGTGTTGACATTGCAGTTTTGGAAGGTTCCTCAGGAGTGGAGCTCCACAGACCCCAGTCTGGTGTACTCATCCACCCAGAACACTGAGTGTTATGATGAACAGTTCAGCGACAAGTGCTTTACCTTGCTGCTGGGCACCTGGTAGGAACATGTATGGTTTAGCAAGAGATCATGACTGAATGCTTAAAGGGCCCACTTCATCTTAAGTTGCTGCCCATTTTGGAAGCTGTAAAAAAGTGTTACATATCAAGAGCTAAGGTGTTTGAAATGAGACACGGACATCATTTTGTGATATCAGACTGTAACACTGCATTTACCCATGTAGGTGAGATGGATAATTTGCGCATTGGTCTATGGCCATAGCACATAGCATTTTTTACAACACATTTTTAACTAAATTATTTAATTAAATATACAAACTAATGAAGAATCATTCTAAAGTCACTTCTCTTAGTCGAGCGTGTGTGTCTGCAGGAAAAACAAAGGGACACGCTGCATTGTCACCAAGGCCTGTCGAGACACCATGACCCTGTTTGGCTGCCCACGCTACTCCCTCTCGCATCAACTCCTCTACTTCCTGATTGGAACGATGGTGAGATGTGCACGCCCAGAACCTTTATAACCACAAATGACTTCACCAACTGGAAGGATGAGCAAATGCAACAAAATAACATGCATATACATCGGTGTGTGGGTAAATGGTAATGATTTGGTCTAACGTCATGTCCACACATACAGTACATGGAATAGAACTGTTTCTGTGCACTTTTTATCCTTGTGTAATCTTGTAAATGTACACTCTACACGCAATACTGTATACCAGAGGTCTTCAACAAGGGGTCCGGGACCCCTAGTGGTCTTCAGAGATACTGCAGGTGATCCTCCAAATTATGTGATCCCAGATGTATTTTTATCCAAAAATTTAAATATAATAAAATATACATGACCTGTGCTATAAGTAAGTATATATTGGTCAATAATAATTTGTATAGCTTAGTTATTGGCCTTCTTTTATACATTTACATTAATGGCATTTGGCAGACGCTTTTGTCCAAAGCGACTTACATGTGGTCACGATGCAGCGGAGTGAGGACCAAAACTTGAGACACGTACTCAATATACTAAAACAAGGTTTATTCCACAGAGCAAACAGGCAGAAACACAGGGAGCAATGCATAAAGTAACAATGACTGACAAGAGACTAAGGCACACCCTGGGGGTTATATACACAAAGACAAGACAGTCCATAGGACAACAGCAACGAGGAACAGCTGCAACACATGAGACATGACTACACAGACACAGGTGGGACTAACGAGACTGAGAGAAACACAGAGAAACAGGCCTGAAACAAGACACAAGGAACACAGGATTGACAGAACGGTACACATGTAGTACATTTGTCATTAGTTGGACAGGACACCGGCAATTGTAAGCAACCAATATTACAATGGCACTATAGGCCACCCTACATATTACTGTTGGCCCGGCAACTAAATATTTGATACCATGTGCCATGTTTCTGTCAGCCAAAGTGTCCTTGGCCTGAAAAACATTGAAGACCTCTGCTGTATACAGTATAGCTTCCCTCCCCAGCTCACTATTAGAGGGTTTGGGTTCTGTAAGGGAGGAGTAGAGCAATGCAAGGAACCAGTTTATTGTGAGCCTGGGGGGGGGCGTGCGTGCATTCACTGTTTAGTTCCAAGCGTAAACAGTGCTCTCCATCCACAGAGAAGCTGCTCCAACATGCTTAAAGGCGACTTGCGCGCTTCGCGGGCTAACCTGACTGAGCTCAGCTACCAGAAGATATTCTGCTCTAACATGATGAAGACCAACCAAGAGGCTGTCTGGGACGATGGCCAGATGCATGACATCTTCATTGAAAACAGTTATTGAAATACAAATAAATTGTGACCAGATGGCTTTCATTTGTAGAACGTGCTCTACAAAATTGACATGTTAATATTTGAATGTACAGCATGTAGCCCATTTACCTACAAGACTTGCATGTTACCTGTTTACAGTTGTGCTGTGTGGTTTGGCTGGCTTCTCTGACTTCTACAAAGCTGAATGGCTGCAGCGTATCCTTAGGCTGCAGGACCAACAAGTGGGATGCTTTGGGAGAGATGGTTAGTGTTACAGTACCGCCAGTGGCAAGTCACGTCATCACAAATAACAGGCTATGTGAACAGGTGTGTCCACTTACAGAGAGAGCCATCTCCCAGGTGATTGGAGATGAACTGCTGGAACAGATGCAGCCCCACAGGAGGGTTAAGAGGAGGGAGAAGACTCTACGAGGTAGGTCTGACTGCAAACCATTGTGTGGGCCAACCACATTGTACAAGATTTTGTATCTTCTACCAACTGGGGACTGACTGGGACATCTTTACCTTTTTATCGTATTCAAGTAAGACTATCAGGAATCAGAGCTGAATTATTTGAGCCAACAAAGAATAAGTACATTTGGAATACAGTTGAACATATTTAAATAAAGGCTTGATTGAGGTTAAACCTTAACATAGTATAGGTTTAAAAAGGACATTTCTTGATTTGTATCTGGAATGGTCCTTTGTGGTTGGTTGAAAATAGCCATATAAAACGTGGTTTCAACATGTGAGGGGCCATATCTCTCCTATACCTGAGGCTCACTTTCCTCTACTCCTCCCTTACAGCACACTGTAGAAACATGGGGATGCCCCTTTACGGCGCCTCACGTGTCATCTGTTTGCTCCTATGCTCCCCTCAGACGGCTGTTCCAGTCACATGACAGGCGTGGCTATGAGCGCCCTGGGAGGCTACCTCAACTACTATCTGACGGAACAGGACATCACCAAAAGGCCCCTGTCTTCCTGAAGCAGCAGGGGCTTGACATCAGGACAAGGGCTGCATGTCATTTAGACACAAGTTAACACACGTCAGCAGGACTGGTCAAGTGCACCATCGATGGTTCTTACACCTGAATCACGGCACTTATAATATGTTACTACCTAGCTAATAACTAATTAACAGTAAATAATGAGAGAATAACAAGCCACTAAAACTGTAATTATGTGTTATAACATTTTGATTCTGCTGTATCAATCAAACTGAAATCTATTGGGGCTGATCCCAGCTATATCTGCATGAAAAATAGCACATAATTCAGCAATATGACTTATTATTACAATTTGAACAATGTAAAATGTACAATTTTGTCATGTACAGTACATTTACTTTCATTCTGTAATTAAATAAACAAATCAATATAGCATGAAATATTGGTCACACAAGTTTATGTTTCTTAAAAAAAAAATATATATATAAAATACTGGTAGTATATTGTTAAACTGTCATAGTAAATCTATGGGATTACCAAAGGACGTCTTGTTTGGAAGATGAATTTGGCTAATCTTTCACTACATCTAGTACAATGTATTAGATGCATTAGTATTAGTCAGACCACAGGGCTGTAGCATCAATAAACTGGTGATGCATGTCATCCCTATTGGAAAGGGAAGACATTTCCAACCCAGCTGGAGGAAGCTGTAAATATGAAGCTGTGTGTCCAAAATTTTTGCAAGAGTAACAAACAAATGTGCGTACAAAGAACACAAGGGAGGGTCATTAAAATCCACATAAATAGTCCTTATCAAATGTCAATGACTAGTGCATTTGGTTCTGCTTGATGGGTTTTACTGGTTCCAGCCAATGACCTCATAAAAGAGGGCCTTGAGCTGCCTGGCCTCATAAGTGACTGTGTTCTTTCCCGCGTGGATGCGATGCTCCTCAAGAGGCTGTTGGATGATGGCTGGCTCTTCTTTACCATAGGCTGCAGAGTTCAGAGTAGACCATTAGCTCAGCCACGAGACTTAGTTATCGTGCTTGCCAGCCAATTACCGGGCTCCTTATGTCAGGCATGCACACTGGTTATGGGTAAAAAAGGTGAGCAAAACACAAACAGTCCAGCTAGGATGGTCCTGAAAGCAAATGCTTTGTGTGACGTGTGACTGACAACACACACACACACACATGCTAACATGGCACCAACCTGTACAAAACAGTGGAGCTAATGGCGCTTTTCTACTGCTGGTACCCGCTCAACTCTACTCGACTCGCCTCTACTCGCTTTAGGGAGCTTTTCCATTGCATAGTATCAGCTCGACTCTACTCGCCTCTGCAGATATTTTTCCATTGCAGGTACTACCCACTCAGTTGTACCTGGTCGCCATAGAGACGGCGCTGTTTGAACCACCCCTGCAGTAGATCGGTAATCATTAAAAAAAATGTTTTTGTAAAATGTCTTTAACTTGTTTCAATGTCCTTCGGTAGCCGTGTGCAGCCAACAGTTCAGACATATTGGTCAAGCTTCACTTACGTGATTTGCCCTGTCCAGCTCTCAGTAGATAACATTGATTATGCCGTCGACAACCTAGAACAATCTGCACTTCCTCAGTTAATCACGCCGTGGATTTGCGTTTTGCTATTTAATAAAAGGAGTAGCTTACAGTAGCTGCCGTATGAATGCCCATGTTGCGCAATGACAAAGTGACGATTTAATCCAATCAGTAGTATTCATTGTTGTGGCGTCACATTTTGTTATCGCCTCAGCTCGCTTGGAACAACTCGCTCGACAAAGCAGGTACTAGAAAAAGTACCCGGTACCAGGTACTATCCCAACTTTTGCACAATGGAAAAGCAAAAAAGGCGAGGCGAGTTGATTTGAGTTGAGCTGGTACTATGCAATGGAAAAGCTGCTAAAGCGAGTAGAGGCGAGGCGAGCTGGTACCAGCAATGGAAAAGCAAAATAAGATTACATACGCACATAGATGTAGGTTTCTTTGATTGTTTGGGGTATAAAGTTGGGGGTCTGGGGTCCTCCCCCAGAAGGTTTTGAGCGTCAAAAACTTAATGTATGGAGGGAAACCTAGATAATATTATGAATATCAAATCAGATTTTCTCATGTATTATCCCTGCTTAGTCATCACATATGCACAATTGCATATGTGCATGTGGCACCTATTCATCAGTGATAAATGTATAATTTTGTAATGAATGTATTAACCACTGCACATTAATAGCTCATATGATGTTTATAACTCAGTTATAAATAAGTGTTCTGGCTGCCAGCTCCAAACAACATGAAAAACACTTTATTAATTTTATATTTAATTAAGAAAAAATATGTCAGGGCAATAGTCTATGAAACCAAATATTTTTCCTATACTTATACAGACCTGGAGATTACTCAATTCAAATGTTACAATCTTCCATACTGCTAGCTATAAATGATACGCTCACATAAACTAAAAGGGCAGCCCCATAAGGTACAAAACTATACATTATCTGCTCTGTGCAAAGTTTGCATGCCTATTATGTACTCAAAACATTTATTCCTCAAAATAAGAACACAACTTTCCGTTTTAGAAGTGTTGCAGTTTTTGTGTGCATCTTACCCTCGCAGTGTTCTAGAAAGTGTATGCAGTCCTGCACCACAGAGTCTCTCAGCATGAGCATGTGTTTGGCCATGTTCTCCAAGAGGGACAAGAAACAGCGTTTGGCGTAGAACCATGTATCTGTCCCCAGCTACACACACACATACATACATCTGTCAAATAAAAAGTAACTTCCATTCATACTGAGGTACCAACACAATACAGAAGCTTGCTTTTCTGGAAAAAAACTAAAACTGGCTGGCTGTGGATTCTGAGATTTACGAAATGGTTCTGTGGAATGTGGTTCTGAATGTGATTATGTTGTTTTACAATGTTGTGCTGTACATTTAGAATGTGGTGATTCTGTACATTTCTAATATATTCTATAGTATAGTCGGTCTATACATTTAGGATATGACTATTAATATAGTTTGTATGTTTAGAACATGGCTCTGTAGACAATGTTGAACTGTAGATTTAGAATGTGATTATGATTATGGTCCTTGAGATTCATAACATCATTTAGAAAGTTGTTCTGTAGATTCTGATGAGTGTGCTTCTGTACATTTACTGTAAAATGGGGTTCTGTGCATTTAGAATGTAAATCTGTACATTTAGAATGTGGTGCTGTGCACTTAGATTGAGTATGTCGATTTACCTGTATGTTATTCTGAATATGACTCTGCAGATTTAGAATGTAGTTCAATAGTTTCTCATTGTAGTTCTGTAGACTAAAACTACATTACATACAGATCTACCGGTGCATTAATATCTATGTTAAGTTTTCGCTATAAAACAGGATTTAAAAACTAAAATGATTACATTCAGACAAGTGTTTTAGCTCTGTATATGAACTGATCTCTGTCCATATTAACACGCCTGGAAGCAAATATCACATGACCAGTCAGGTACATTGGGCATGTGCATGCCGATGTAAACAGGACGCAATTAGTCAGAGATAAAGTAACCCTTTAGTATATGGCGTCATGGCAACAGAAAACATTGATTGGGAGTCATGGCTAAGAAAATACTGCGACATATACTGATAAGACCCATTCAGGAAACTCATGTGGGGTATCTACATTATAGTTTCCAATCTAACACATGTATGGCCCGTCCAGATTATAACGCAACCCCAGAGTTTTAAAACCAAAACTGCAAGCAGCGTTTCCATTTTCGGAGCTCAACACCAACTGTAGTAGTATGGATGCAATATGTAAACGTAGTAAAAGTTAAACATTTTCAAATAAATTAAACCTACACTACACTAGACTACATATAGGAATATCTATATATTCTGAAAGATTTTGTACATTTAGAATGTTCCAATGTGGTTCTGCAGTTCTAACACAAACTGCAATCGTTGCAGCTGGTGTGAAAGGTTGAGCAGCATTGAGAACTCTGTCATAGTGCCGGCTTGTTTTTTCAGCTGCGGCTAGGTGACACACAGCTGCAATAAGAGCGAGCCAGAAGATCCCACACACTAGGCCATGTGGAGCCTGTATACACAACACTACATACCTCATATCAGTAGAGCATCAGGCTTTAGACTGATCGGATTTGCTCCTTGAAAAGGGGAGTGTTCGTTTGTCGAGACTGGGGGATATATAATCCACAGAGGATAGGCAATATCTGGACTGTTAAACCATTTCAATGCAAACATAAGATCCTATGAAGGACTGTTAACTCTCTGACCCTGCACCCGTTTTGTAGCAAGACTTAACATCAGATAAGAAAATAAGTTTGCCACTCAGCTTGTTGCTTGGCTTACGGACGATACTTTCTGCCTGGGGGAGCAGCAAAATGCCATATACCTCCCTCCATAGAAAACCTGTGACCCAAGGATAAAACAAGCAGCAGGGGAAATCTAACTTGTCCGAAAACCCAACAGGACAACAAGATGGCTGACCTTCTTGTTGTACGGCTCTAGGCTCTTGATGACACGGGAGATGCCAAAGTCATAGTTCCCCTTGGCGCAGTACAGAGTCCTGGAAAAAGATACATTTCCTGTATTTAATTTGCATCTGATATTTCTGTATTTCCCATGATGCTGTTGGTGTAACTGTCTCACCCGATGACCAGATTGACAATGCAGAGGTGGAACACCTTCTTGTCTGGTTCGTCGTACGAAATCTGCTCTTCCTCCTTCTCAATCTTCCTCATCAGCTCCTCCGCCTTGCGAGGGTGAGGTGACAGGAGAGGACACAGTTATTGTGTCTGCTGCTGTACGTGTGGAGCATTGACCCGGAGTCTATGAACCGCACTGGTTCATAGACTTCATAGACTGGTACATACATCACTGACATCCGTGATTGGCACAGATGGTTCATTGCTATTCTGTGCTCAGAATAGACTTATTACCTCCTGGTTCTGGCTGGTCATGATGTACGACACACACAGGTTAGCCAGCACCACAGCACTCACGTTCAGGATCTGCAGAAAGACACAGCACTCAAATAAAGGTGTCCTATTAGAATTCCTCTAAACCACTGATCCCAATGTGATTTCAATGGACAGACTTTGTAACATTCCTGAACAAGCAGGAGAGCACCACCACTTCATGCTGTAAAACTACACTGAACCTAAATATTACTGATAAACTAAAAGAATACCTTAACTCAAAACACACCGTGCAGAGGAGAGGAACACATCCTCATTTGAGGATAGAGGATTAGAGGATTAACAGAAATGAGATCAAACCAATTTTAAAATAAACCTAATTTGACCTCCTATACTAAGCATGAACTCAACCAAGCCAGGTCAAAGTGAACTGAGTCACGCGGTGCAGGAACAGGAACATGGCCTCATGCAGAGAGAAGGGTTTTCAGTGGGCACAAGTGTGTAAAGAAGGGTTGGTGGTGTGTTACCGAGGGCTTGCGTTTGCAGGGACACTCCTGTATGTTACACTGCTCCAGCTAGCGAGCATAAAAGCAGGTTACACGCTTGATGTCAGAATATTAACAAAGCAACAGAACTCTCACGTAGCCTGGTAAGGCCATCCGACTCTCTAAACAACAGATTCTGCACAATGAATATACAGAACCTGTAGGCAGCAACATTAGCTATTGGCACCGGATGTGTGCTGGTTTCCCTTTGTAATCCGAGTAGTATTGAACCATTACGTCATGTGTGGAGAGCAGAAGCGGAACTAAATGCAATCTCTGAAAATAATGGATCTGATCTGACGATGATTTAGCTTTGTGTTAGCATTCATGCTGTATGTGGATATCTGTTTATAAAAATTAGTCGAACTCCATTCTCCCATCTTAAATAGACCATTGGACTGTAGACAATTACTAGCGGACGGAAGAGGTGGTCAGGATATATCCGGACCCCTGGAAATATCCCGTAAATATTGGAGGTGAATAATTGCTGTCAGACAATGTAGCCCATCAGTTGAAGCTATCCTGAACGTGCATGCTCCAGATTTTACAGACAGAGTAGACGCTCCGCTAACGGTTGGCGCCAACTGATCTACCCACCTGGACACTGATTGTCAGCCCGTTACAAAACCATTCCAATGGCCAACAAACTGTTTTCAACTGAGATAAGTGGAGCAAATGGTTTTACCAGGCTATCTTTTCCAGAGCAGACAAAATGTTGACATTCAGCCTACAGTCACCTCCCCCCCACACACACACACTTACACTGTCGTAGTGTTTCTTGACGATGGGCTCGTAGAAGCCGATGGCCTCCTTGTACTTATTGTCCTGCATGAAGAGCACGTGAGCGACATTCAGCTTCCAGGTGTCGTGCTCGTTGCACACCTCCACGGACTTGCGGAAGATCTTCTCCACCATGTGGTAGTTCTCACGGTTCCAGTAGATCTTAGCCTGCGCCATCAGCACTGGAATGTACCTGGACCAAGAACGGACCAATCAGATAAAAGGAGAGGGGGAATGAGAATAGGTCAGAATACTTCCCATGCTCCCAGTCTTACAGACCTCTCCCTCGACCACAATAAATGATGAACAGGTTTGAAGGAGCAGGTAGGGTTTAGAGAGCATGGCTCCGCCTGAGTATTGCTCTCAGCTCAATGATTTTAGCTGAGATTACAGTCTGGAAACCCTGTTCACATTAGTGTTTCACAGCCACCCTGCTGTGCACCAATCAGGGTGGGGCAGTGAGATGACGTTGAAGTCAAGTGTGATTATAAATGGTGGTAGAGCTAGATGAGGCGATACAAACAGTTGTAGCCGATTGGTAAAAGGCTGTCCAATAGTTTCAGAATTAACCTCTCTACGGCCAGTAGGGGGCAGCGACTGTTAACCCTTCCCAACGGAGCGTGTCCAGATCATATTTACAAAGTAAATTTTGGGTCTGGTTACATCAGGCTAGAGGTTAGACATCTTGCACAACAAGGTGTACTTCTCAGACAAGTGATACAACCCACGCGCGTGCGTGTGTGTGTGTGTGTGTGTGTGTGTGAGTGTGTTACTTCTCCAGCATCTGCTCATAGTCCTGCAGACCTTTCTTCAGACCTTCATCATCTCGAGACAGGCGGAATTCTTGCACCTTAGAGAAGACAGGTGACAACAGTTCTAATGGGAACTGGAATTATGACGTATGACAAACGCTGCTTTGTCTAAATCATTAAAAAGATATAACCAGATCATATGAATGTGTCAATGTGAATAATGCTTGTAGTGGCTGAGTGCTTTGAGAGAGAAGAGAAGGAGAGAACCCATTGACCATAAGAAAACAACCTGCTTGGCCAGTTTGCGGAGCTGCTCAGTTAGTTTAGCGTTGATTTCGTCAAACTTCCTAAAGGCCTGTTGAACAAATACAGGCCTAATGTGAGAACACAAATACAATTTGTTCAATGACACTAAAGACTAACAACGCCATTCTACAATAGAGTATAAAATAACATTGTTGTGTGTCAAGGAAGAAAGCTAACAAAAGGTAATGGAGAGGGGGATTTGGACTTGTCTCTTCTCTGAACACTCACCTCCTCTGGGGCTGTCTGGCAGGTCAACATGGCATCCAGAAAGTCATAGAGGTACTGAGAACAAAGAGGTGGTGTAAATGTTGAATGTACTGATCTAGCCGTTATATTTGACAGTACCTGGACATGATGTGATCACCAATAGAAACGTTTTACATAGGATATATTCAGCTAGACAAAGAAAAGTGAAGGTGCGTCATCACACGTATTCACGCCATTGAGGTCCCACTCTAAGCCAAATGTCAAATTCCCTGACTTTTCCTTGACTAAAAAGCAGAATTTCCGTTACCTATACTGAACGGAAAAACAGGCCACCAGAACGATGCAACAATTTGTGCCTTTTTTCCCATCAATTTGTGATGTCTATGTGATAAAGGAAAACACAAAATCCAGGCACCAGGTGACAAAATATTATGCAATTAGGCTCTCAGACATTAATATGTATTGATTTCAAATTCTCAAGTAACATTATTCCTTCTGATTCAAATAACATAGGCGTGCTTTACTCTTCTGTCCTATTTCGTGTCTTTTGTTTGGGGAAATAACTTACCAGTGGAAACGCTGATCACAGTATATTCAGTTTGGATGTGTAAGTCATAGGCTTATGAGAGGTACAACTTACAGGCGAGAGGAACTTGTAGGTGAGATGGGCGTTCTCAGCTAAGACGTCAGCTGCCAAGTCAAAGTACTGAGAGAGAGAGAGAGAGATATGTAGAAATATAGAGATATACATCGATCCACCAGGGTCAGTAGTATCTTGTTAGAAGAGCAGTGAAGCAGTGCCTTGGCTAGGCTGTAATGGTAAATGGTAAACGGACTGCATTTACATAGCTCTTTTCTAACCTTCTGGCCACTCAAAGCGCTGTACAATATTGCCTCACACTCACCCAGTCACACACACATTCATACACAGATGGGGATTGCTGCCATGCAAGACGTGACCAACCACCGGGAGCAGTTAGGGTTAGGTGTCTTGCTCAAGGACACCTCGACATTTGGAGTTAGCCGGGCTGTTGCGAGGGTCACGCTCCCTTGGGTTTTATTCCCATCAGAGGCCCTCAGCAACATGTGCTGCTAGAAGATCCCCTGATATGACACCAGTCAGGTCCTGTGATAACTGTGACCTCATGGTAGCGTTTTGTGTGGGAACCTCCAGGGCTGAGAAATGAATCCAACGCCAAGTGCCAATATTTGGACTTCCTTGATCGGTCACTTGAGGCAGGCTGCAAAAGCGAGTCAATCCTCATAGTTATCCTCATGTTAAAATGTCTGATTTTACAGCAGTAACATACATGTTTACAGCCTGGTTCAAAAAACAGCTTAAGTCTCTATAGCTAGTCTCCACATTCATGACAACTGTACATGGGGTGCATTTTTATATAGCATCAGCTGAAAATATAGTATGCCATCCATGTATCCCATTATAATGAATTGCATTGAGTTACAGGTAGAGTCAGGTACTGCGAAGATGGACACACCATAGCTAGCACAGCTTGAGAAAACCTAAAGGTGACGTCACAGAGGGTTTGTCCATTTAATACAGTGTTGTGCTAGTGTTGTGATCTGCTGTGTTTAGTGTGATGTGTGCCGTATATAGCGTGGCAACTACCATTCACTTTAGCAGAGGCGCATCTCGTACAGTACTTACCTCGTACTTGCAGTAGAGCAGCAGCAGGTTAGCGAAGGTGACGGGGGGGAAGGGCGTCTGCTGCAGCAGGAAGGCCAGCTTCTCGAAGCCCTCAGACGGACGCTGGTCCATGTTCAACAGCGCTTGGTTGTGGAGCGTCACTGGATCCAACTCCTGTACACAAGACACACCACCACACTGGCTGTGTCTGCTGCAGTACAGAACCGTGTGTGTGTGTGTGTGTCACACATGCACCACATCAGCCTGCTCAACTACTACACCACCACACATACACACACACACACACACACAGATCTTACCTCCTCTGATCTGGGGGGCATGTCTGTCAGGGCTTCCTGAGCGCCCTCCACTGGACAGAAATAGAAACACAGCAGCACAATGCAAGTCAGCTGGGACACTGGGGGGCCTATTTTAACTATCTAAGCGCACGGTTTAAAGCGCCATGGCGCACACTGCATTTAGGCCGTGTCCAAATCCACGTTTGCTATTTTACCGGCAGATTCTGGTCGGTGCGGCAGGCGCGTGCTTTAAAAGGGCTGTACTCACTCTCCATTATCCATGGGTGTGTTTAGGGCGTAACATATTACTCATGTGCGTCCCTGTTTGTGTAACAAGCAGAGTATACGCTAGTTGTGCTCATTCCATAGGCGATACTATTGATAATGCACCATCAGTTGACTGCAATCACTTCCCATTGCCTGAAGATAGCAACGCGCCAGCAATGCCCTCCTAGACCACGTCTCACGTTTAGACCAGCACACCCGTGCATTTGACATTTAGACAACCTGGGCGCTGGACGGGGAAATGACAACTGTGCTGGTCTGAAACTAGCCAACACACTTGCATTCTGCCTTTGTGCAGCATTGCGCCGGTTGTAAGGCATATAACCACACGCACACACAACCGCTCAGTCACAAAGAATTGTCGTAAGTCAGTTGTGAATCAGTCACAAGGTAAAACAACAAATAATGTCTTAATGTCTAGTTAGAATGTTTTTTTATATGGTACAGAGCAAATCAAACCTATTTGTTTCTATTAGCATATTCTATACAACCAACCTTTTTTAGAATTGCAGATGCACATTATATTAACTCTGTGGCTGATAGTCAGTCGGTGTTATGGGATCTTGTTGGGAATTGATTCAAGTTTTTATTAGAGTATTTACTTGTTTTATTCATGTTGTGATATATATATATATATATATATATATATATATATATATTTATCAGTGTGTTTCTCTCACAGTTCTTTAGCTGATACTCCACTGCTGCCTTGAGGTTGAAGGCCTCGATCAGGGCTGTCTCATGCAGAACCAAGGTGTTGCCCACGCTACGCACCTCCATGCCCTCGGTCGCCATGCCGACACCCAGCTCTGGGATGGGAAAGGCGGGGGTTGGGGTATTAAGAGTGACAGATATTATTCGGACCGTAGCGTCATCACATATTCATGAGGCCTATGGTCTTGAGACCTGTCAGATGGTCCACAGAACAGAACTCACTGCTGCTTTTGTAGAGTCCAAGACGTGAGACAGACAGACACACAGCCAATCACCTTGTTGAACTCTTGAGTAGGTGTGTCAACGTGGCTGGTTGTAATGCAGTAATGCAGTGTGTATTCATGCTGGTTATGTGGTGGAAGATGCTACCTGGATGCTCTCTGATGCCTCGCTCTATGATCTCCCCGATGTACTTGAGGGCCTGAGCATAGTTCTTCATGCTGTAGTAGCACAGAGCGATGTTGTATGCTAGGTCTGACGAGAGAGACACCATCATTATTTCCGTATAACTAAAAAACATCTGGCCAGTAGATGCTCGTTTCCTCACGCTGCATACCGTCTTCACTACTGCCTCAGCCACTCTCTCTGCCATCTGCCTGCTTGTTAGCAACAACATTCCTTTTGCTAGGCCCTACTTCTACTATATCAGTCAATTATATCTATCTGTCTTCAACACTCATGCTTCTCGCTTACTTTCTCAATATTCAGCTATTTCTGTCTTTGTTATCTCGTTGACACCAGCTCCACAATCAGCAGTAAGCACCTCAGGGCTTTGCTCATCATGTTCCTCTGTGCTATTTAAGTAATTCAATGTCCCTCTAGCTGCATCTAATACACTTGGTCACATCTAAAGAGGAATAAGAGAGAGATTCATTTTGGGGGAAATTGTTACTCTCCTGTCTGGGTTAACTAGGAAATAAGCGAATACCCCATCACCACAACACTTCCTACAAGTGTATGCTTCTTAATTCGATCTAACAAAACACCAACAGAATTATTAATTCTGGAGCAGACATACTACCAAACCACTTCCACTACTGTCAGCATACGCATTGCCAACATGCTAGCTTGTCCAGCGGTCCCAGCCCTGGGTGTGTAAGTAAGTAGGTAAGTAAGTGTGAATGAGTGATGTTTATTTGTATAGCATCATTTACAGACAAGGAGGAGTCACAAAGTAGCCTGGCTCCGCCAGATTATTGAATATTTAGTCTGGTTACACCAGGCTAGTCAACAATGACAATAAACTATAGATTGCAATATGAGGTTCAAAATACAAATGTAAAAAGACAATAATAATAATGATAATTCAAAACATGTACGTGTGTGTGTCCTACCAGGCTGGTATCCCAGCAGCTGCATGGCAGCAAGGAACTTGCTGTATGCCTGATCATACTGGCCCTCCTGGTACAGCAGACAGCCTAGGTCCACCTCACAGTCTGGGTCGTCCTGAGGGAGCTGTTCAATCAGGGTCTACATACGCACAAACACATTCACACGCGACCATTCTCACACACACACACGCGCGACCATTCACAGACACACACGCGCACATGCACATGCACATTCGCACGCACACAGTTTATAACACTGGTTATAACACCTTATTTACTTATGAGGGAAGGGTGACAAGCTCCTCTTTTATGAACAACTCATCTTTGTCCTTGCATCCTGCTATGACACATTTAACCTGTGTGTGTGCGTGCGTGCGTGCGTGTGTGTACTGACCTTAGCTGCAGAGTACTCCTCCTCACCATACTTAATGGCTGCCTGGAGTTTGATCATCTGTAGGAGAGAGGAAGAGGCCTTGTGACAACTATGTGTGTGTGTGTGTGTGTGTGACACTGTGTGTCCAGCAGTGTGTACCTTAGTGTGTGTGTTGGGGTTATCCAACACAAAGCTGGCCTTCATAGCCTCCGGATAGGCACATGCTCCGTACAGCGACTGGGCGTAGTACAGCTTGTATTCCTCCACCTCAGGGTGGAGATGGGTGAGCTGCTCATAACACTCTGCAGCATTGGTATAGTCCTGCATATGGTAGTAGCAATAGCCCAGCAGAGAGAGGGCTGCTCTGGACTGTATAGACGGACAACACGGTAATTTGTTATAAATACCTAGGAAAGGTTACGTATCAATGCATAATGTATAAAATGTTTGATTTAGAATTTGTTTGTATGCGTATGTGTTGTGTTTATATACACGTGTATGTTAAAACGAGATTCTTTAAACGTTAAAACATGAATCAATGGACAAAACAGACGTACTACCGTACGGTACTTTGTAAATACAAAAACTAAACGAGTTTTCCAAGCACTACGTTACTGTACTGTACGATACCGTACCTTCATGTGTTTCTGAAGTTCGTTGCTCAGGGCATTAATGGCATCTCCATATCGGCTATCTTTAATCTTATAGGGAATAAAAACACGTATAAGCATATTTCAGTAACGAGATATGTTTTACTGTTTTTACTGAGAAAATAAACAATACGAAGCTATAGCCAGTACGGTAGCACTACCGCCAATGCTAATGTGGCAATAGTCATCTCACCAGTTTGTAGATGGTTGCTGTGTACTCGCCGTCTTTTACAGCTGCCAAAGTCATGATTTTGAATAGATTATATTAACCAAATGTATATTATAAAATGTAAATATGGACTCATTCTCTCATCAGGTTGTGGACTGGACGCGAACGAGCAGTTACTTAGCAACACGGCTTCTTCTTCTATATTTGTGTCAGACTTTATGCTAAAGAGGTTTGCTGCCATCTACAGGAAGTCATATATATTGTGTAACTAATACTAGGGCAGGGCAGGCTGTGTATTTACACTGTATGTAGGCTGGCTGTGTATATCTTGTATAATTAGGACGCATTAGTCAATACTATGTCCACTTTTTCAAACAGTTATCTGCCTATACCTAGTTACCTGTTACCTAACTCCATAACTCAAATGCACCTAATCCACCAAAACATGTATCAACATGGGCGGGAGGCCAGTGTGAAAACCAATAATTCTACATCATTCTTCTTCTAACACTGTCAGTCATAACAGTCACCAACAGCATGCATTGCAGATGTAATATTTTAGTTGTAACTGTTGCAGAAAATACATCTCACCTGTTGGTTCATTGGAAGTCTCATACTGATGCCATTTGAGCGCATTTGATCGGCCTTTCTCATTGATAGAACATGGTCAATCAATTATCATATATAGTGTACATATACATGTATTATTATGAAGCATTTCATATTTTTTAGTTCACTGGTAGATTTAGGAGCAGCACCCATCAGAGACTATGTCTGCTGTGACCACAGCAGACATAGTCTTCTTTCTTAGAGGTATTGTGTTCCTACAGTACCACCCTTTTCAAAAGATTTGCACCGAATGCTATGATGCTCTGACTGAGCAAGCCGGGACTGGTAAAGCCATCTGTAATTGTATTTACTTCTGCTCTAGTGGCTTCATCCAGGGATCATGAAAAAAAAGAATGTACACATAGTCACGCACATACACACACACACACACACACACACACACACACACACATACACACACTAGTCCAAACATCGGAAAGATTGGAACTTGGTTTCCAACCATTGTGACCACAAGGCCCCATAATAATTGTGTTTGTGTGTGTGTGTGTGTGTGTGTGTGTGTGTGTGTGTGTGTGTGTGTGTGTGTGTGTGTGTGTGTGTGTGTGTGTCCTCATTCTCACTGTATTCGTTCCCTCCATCTCCATCATTCCTGAGAAGTCCTCAGAGTACTGGGAGCATTGCTGTTGGGGAGAAACAAAAACAATCAGGTATTTGTCATAATGCTAATACATGCTCAATATGTTATAGCTTGTGTATCTGTGAAATTGCTAGCCATGCTGGGTTACTCTTCAATCATCAATTTGATAAATAATGTAAAAGTTACAAAAGATACATTGCAGACTGTAAATAGTAGTGGAGTGGTAACACAATTGATTTCTGATGTCTGAAATTGAGAAGAACATTCAAAGACAAATTAAGTGTTAAATTGAGGTTGAATTGTATTCAACAGAACTCCCCTTGGGGAAAATGCACTATACCATTCTGGTTATGAAATATTAAAGAAACTGTTGAATTGTTGTTTGAGAAATGCAGCACAGCTAAAAAATATAACATGATAACATATTCAATAATCCATCTAGTTTATTTACTTCATGAAATATATTTTTATGTTGTAACATCAGCATCGTCTCATTAACTATATGTATAGGAAACTATGTCAGAATTATGCACTCTTTAAATCAGGGGTAGGGAACCCTGGTCATGGAGAGTCACAGCCCTGCATGTTTTAGATGTCTCCCTGCTCCAACACATCTGATTCTAATGAACAAAGTTAGAAGTGTGTGTGTTAGAAGCCTGATAACAACCCATTCATTAGAATCAGGTGTGTAGGAGCAGGGAGACATCTAAAACATGCAGGACCAGGACCAGGGTTCCCTACCCCTGCTTTAAATGAAAGCCCCCATTAATTTTGAGCATGAAATGAAATAAGGTATCAGCCACTTTTACATTCAGTCACTTGGGATGATTCTGTAAATCCTCCTGAAAGTGGTTTATCTGACCAGAGGCCAGATTTATTTTACAGCTGCCTGATTGAGTGTGATGAAAATTGATGAGGTGTTGGCTGCGTACCGAAATAACCAGAGAGAGAGGAAGAGAGAGAGAGAGAGAGCGAGAGAGAGAGAGAGAAAGAAAGAGAGAGAGAGAGAGAGAGAGAGAGAGAGAGGTTAATGTTAAATTATTGTTACAAAGCAGAACATGAGAGGAGCGACAGTACAGCATATCCACACAATTCACACATAAATAACAAATACACAGTAAGATAGTCATTACATACAGTATACAGAATTAGTAAGACAACAGTCAAGATATGGAGTCATAATGTGATGATCTATATGTACAGCTTTTCAGATTACTATCATCACAGGTCATTGGCCAGTGTTAGCTTCAAACAAGACCTTATCTACTCTTAAACACTGTCAGCAATAGATGTGCAGTTGCTATTTAATAACATAACATTCATGAAATTTGATGAAATACCACCTCTACCTTCAATGCCATAGGGCAGAGGTCTTCAATAGGGGGTCCGGGACCCCTAGGGGATCCTCAGAGGTATTGCAAGGGGTCCTCCAAATGATTTGATCCCAAACGTAGTTTTGTCTAAAAATGTAAATGTCAGAATATATAATTAACATGAATACAACATGTGCTATAAGTATAAATATGTCAATAATTCTTTCATTGGCTTAGTTAGTGTCCTACTTTTATACATGGCACAGGCCGCTTTACACATTATTGTTGGCCCGATAACTAAATTATTTATACCATAGACCAACGTGATTGGGGGTCCATGTGCCGTGTTTCTCTCAGCCAAGGGATCCTCTGCCATAGGGTGCTTCCAGAAGCTATGTCCTCTAAATTGAACGCCAAGCCTGGGATAGTGTTGTTTGTGTTCCTATTTACAGAGACAGGGCTGTAACACCAGAGTATTACGCACACAGATAGACAGCTAGCGGGCCGTGAGCAGAGTCGCAGAATTTGGGAAAATGTGTATTAGCTCACAATTCTTGACTCCACCTTTATGGATACAGTAAATAGACAGTGTGGTTGAGGCCTGCATTTCAATGATACGAATATATATTTCATTAAGACAACATAGTTAACTGTATAAATATGGAAGAAAATTAATTACTATTAATTACTTTGTTATTTTCACTATTACAGTATCTGTCAACAAAAACAATATAATCATATTTTGAGTGTGTTGCTGTTGCAGAGTTGTCCTCTACACAGAGCTGTTGGATCATGGCGGCCAAACTGAGCATGCTGATGCTATTGGCTGTCGTCGCGGTGACGGTGTTAGCCCAGAAGCGACGGCCGTCAACCTCAACCACGTCTGAGTGGAACTACAGGGATGGCTGTGAGATCCAGATCCCCTTTCTGTTTACTGTGGCTCAAAGGTTTAGGGCTCACGTTGACGATGCAATGAGAGACGAAGAATCGCTGAAGTGACCTCCCACCACATTGTGTTAGATATGGTGTTCAATGTGACAGCTAATGGTGGCACATTGCTCTAGACTTGGTCTCATTTATCAACAGTGTAAAACAATAACAAACTAAAACGCTAAAGACTATGTTTTTGCTGCCTAGTCTACATTATCTGTTCGTAGCTCATAAAAACGGTCAAAAAACATTTATACAGTGTAACACCTATTTGTCTGTCTGTCTGCCTGTCTGTCTGCATGCCTGTCTCCCAGCTGGGAGGGTCAGCATGCGTGGTGTGGCCAACCTCACTCAGGTTCTGGACGACTGGAGGTTTGACATCTTAGCCCAGATAAAAGGACTGCTGCAGAACGACCACCAGTCTCTCCTGCCTGATTACGCTAGGTGTGTGTGTGTGTGTGTGTGTGTGTGCCTGCAGGGAGAGGGAGGGTCATGTTTGGTTCTGGCTCCTCCTCACCTCAATTATGACTGAGATTATAGTCTGGAAAGCATGTTCGCTTCAGCATTCGCAAAGCCACTCTGACCAATCAGCAAACAGCTGGGTCGGCTGAGTGCGATGATGATGAAGTCAAGTCAAAATGGTGGCAGAGCTATGTGAAGCGTGTCTTGGGGGACGGGAACGTGCTTTTTAAGTTTTAAACCAAAACAATGAAGTATTTCTGGAAACAAATCAGTCCCTTTAAACGGTCTGCAGACTCTCAGTGTCTTTATCGGAAATGTTTACATTTATGTGAATCACTAAGAACATTCCCCTGAGCAGGATAAAATAGTACATTTAAAATCCCACAGGAATTAGGTTTTCCAGACCAAAAAAAAAAAAAGGTTTAGTTTATTGTGTGATTCAGGCAGCCATAAAACAGCATATGGAACTGCAATTTAAATGTGAAAATAGAACCTGCTATTATGATGTGGGAAAGACCAGGCAAGCCATAACACGGGACAGACGGACAGACAGAGGGTAGGATACAGAGGACAAGCAGGAGAGTAGACAGGACCATAGAGGACAACCATGATGAATAGGAGAGACTAAAACACATAGAAGCAAGACAGATGGTTGCACCATACAGGAAACAGAAGACAGACAAATCTCACAGGACGGACAGCAAAGGCAGGGTGCAGAGGACAGGGCAAGATAGACATAGGGCCCCTTTCTGCACATCTTCACCTAGATGTAGGATGTGGGATTGTCCAGCGCCTGCCAAAAGCTATCTCTAGCAGTCTGGACAGCCGCAAACCAGACCAGGGCCTGGTCTCAAACCACAACCCAGGAAATAATGAGTTTCTCTCTCTTTCTCTCTCTCTCTCTCCCCCTCTCCCTCCCTCCCTCAGGATCCAGCCGCTCTCAGAAGCCTTGGATGACCTTTACAAGGAGTTCAATGCCCTCAAAGCTCACCTTGGCGATCTGACTGAGAAGTTTATCACCATAGAAACGTTCATTGATGAGCTCAAGGCTGCCAATATCAATACTGGCCCTGCCCTGGCCCCAGCCCCTGACCCCACCCCCGCCTCTATACCTAGAAGAAGAGTGATCAAGAAGAAAGCCCCACCCAAATAAATAAACCATCTAAGCACCCTGCCTGCCAATCATAAGCTCTTCCAGCTCTCTTGGCTTGCTATTGAGGACAGGGGTCTCACACACATTGTGGATTAAAATATAGCCCCATAATTCATAATGATACAGGGGAAAACTACAATGTTAATAAGAAGTTCATAGGTCAAAGGTCACATTTGACATTTGTGCCCGAATTTTGAGACCCATTACTATCCTGCCTAACGCTGCTGGCTTTCATGCTAAACCTTCTTTATATACAGTTTACATATATATATATATATATATATATATATATATATATACTGTATACACACACACACACACTGTATTATCATGCACACATGCATATTTTAGTTTCATAAGCTAAATACTGTATTATGGTACTGCAGTTTAACACTATGACACTTTATTGATGAGATTGTCCGTACAGAAGAAACTGCAGGGATTTATTGTTCGTGTATCTCCCATGTGCATTCATATGACCACACTGCTGTTGGCCATCTTAGCCAGTCTGTTAGCTGGGTCACAGAAACCCTCAAACAAAGTATTGTTTCCTTATTCTTGTTATGGTGGACAAACATAGATGGTGTTCAGGTGTACTGCTGCATTCAATGAGCTGCAAAATAAATATCTTTACGCATTCATTGGGTTAAGCTTCAGTTTATTGTTAAACCATGCACTGCACGAGCAGGACTAAAGAACTCACAAAATATAAGCTTTTTTACAGTAAAACAGAATAATGTGTTCTAATCCACATACACAACACTGACCTGAGATGGAGGGTCAACTGTCTTTGTATGTACAATGAGATAAATGTATCCATAGAAAAGGAAACATATAGTCCAAACACCTGAAACTGACAGTCAAGATTGTAGAGTTTGGTTGAGCTAGGCTATTTTAAGATAGGCTGTTAACTACATTGATATGGGTCCAAGCCTGGATTCCTCCCCTGGCAAGCTCTCCGACAGAGCAGGGGCAGTAATGTATAATGTCCTCTAGGGGGACACATTTTCATACACCATTTTCACCCTGTCACTATGTCATGACATAGTGGCAGGGGTGATTTCAAACTGGGGCAGACCATGCAATGCTATGAGGCAAATATAATACAAGAACATAATGTACTTATTAGTGTGGTTGTAAGAGGGTCTGTGCAGTGATGTCACTTGAGATCTATAATCTCAAGTAAAGGTGTAGCGGATGGTTGATGTTTGTGAAACAATTACATAGAGGAAAACCATGATTTCATGTTATTTCTAAATCATTGTCAATCACAGTTTCACTGGTACTGGGTACCAGCTTATGTGGGTTTTGAAAAAAACTACTCACTGGTCCAAGAGACATCCCATGTTGTATTGATACATATCTACGTCAATATAAAAAATATAACTTTCAATTTTTGCTCTTTATTTTTTGCTGCTGGAAGAACAGCTGTGAAAAATAACGTTCTAAGTCTGCCATATACTTTTCACCCTCAATGTCGTGAAATCAGATGGTCCTTTTTTCTCTGTCCTTGCTCTCCGTAATGTTATTAACAGTGTTGACGTCACACTAACACAGACGCACAGATCTCAGCCAATCAAATATGGCTATTCATTTTCAACCTGTCACTCATGGACTATTTGATCCATAGGTCAATGACCGTGTCCAGCAAAATCAAATACGTGAAGCCGTCCTGAATTTAATTAATGTCCAAAGGTACAGTGCTTTCAGCTTTCAAGGGTCAGTGTAGAGTGGTGGGCGTGGTATAGCCATCTCTGTATGGAAGGCAGTGTCCAGAGGTATGGTTCAGGGGCCTTGAGGATCGTAAACAAGTGTAAGCCAATTAACTTCACCTTCAATTAACTATCACCTGTCTCGGCAATAAAAGGGTGTGGGTGGACCCATGAGGTAAACACACTGAACACTGCCAGATGTCACTCAGGAGCAAACCACTTGTAACTGAGAAGCTGTGAATAAAAAATGTGCATGGCCTGAACAGCAACCCCCTTGCATGGCCTTCATTGTTCATTGGTTAAAAATGGTTATCAAGGTTTGTCATTCTTGCTAACTTCAAGCTCAAATCAAAACAGTATCTCTCCGCGGTCCTCCACGGCACTTCCTCACACATCGAAATGCATTGGGAAGGAAAGCATAGTGCTATGACTTTGTTGATACGAGTGGTGTTCACCACTTTGTTTATGTTACTATTTAGAACCAGGTCTGTGTAGAAATATCAGGTTCTTTTTTCAACACGCACAGAGAACGGTAAGCTAGCAAAATGCAAGGAGATATACAGTTGCAAGAAAAAGTATGTGAACCCCTTGGGATTACGTGGAGTTTTGCATGAATTGGTCATAAAATGT
>JAODLL010013306.1:0-28760 GCA_026546735.1 Forbesichthys agassizii | reverse complement strand
AGGAGAAAAATAGAGAGAGGGGGAGATAGAATGGGTGGGGAAATTACCCCGTTGGTGGTCTTTCTCCTCTTCTTCTTGGTGTGCACCATAGACCTGCCCAGGAGGGTCCAGCTCCAGAACACCTTGTAGTGGTGGATGGGGATGTCGGGCTCCTCGGGCACGGTCCAGTTGAGACGGACCAGCACCTGGCCTTCGTCGCCCAGCGTCATGTTGGCGACCCGGAGGCTGGCTGGACGCGGAGGGGCAGAGGGATCTGAAGGCAACAACCACACAGTCGGTTAGACAGACCGTAACGCCTATACCTGCCAGCTGTACATGCTCCTGACTCTACTGACGCTAACTCATATTTATCAAGCATAATTGGCATAATAACACCAATGATATTTGTACAATTTCTAATTTTATTTACCCTTTAACAAAAGTTTTATTTAGCCAGGGTATGCCTTAAGATTAAACTATGTCATGCAAACGAGACATTTCTAAAATAGTAGTTTGCAGATGAATATACTACTGTGTGTCACGTGTTATTGTTTGCAGTGCAAGGGGGTCGCTATGATGATGGGCAAAGTAATTGGTCCTCCCTTGACGATTTGTCACCTGATGTTATGACAGGTGTCATGTCACGTCTAGGACGGCGTTCGGCGGGACACAGGGCGCAGGTCAGAGGTCAACGCACACATGCTACTCTGCCTGGTTCTACGTTCACATTCCTCCACTCTCTGGCATGCTACTCTGTGTGTGTGTGTGTGTGTGTGTGTGTGTGCGTGTGTGTGTGTGTGTGTTACAGTATGTAGACAATTTCATACTGTATGTGTGTGTTTGTATATATACAAACATACAGTATATATATGTGTGTATATGTGTAAGTGTCTGTATGCATGTAAGTATTTGCATGCAATTACCTGTGTGGCTTTTATTCTGTGTTTGTGTGTGCGTGGGTGTGTGTGTGTGTGTGTGTGTGTGTGCGTGTGTGTGCGTGTGTGTGTGTGTGTGTGTGTGTGTTTTGGCTTTTATTCTGTGTTTGTGTGTGCGTGCGTGTGTGCAAGTGTGTGTGCGCGTGCGTGCATATGCGTGAGTGCCTGCGCTTGTGTGTAGGTGTGTGCGTATGCTTATGAACCCCACCAGATGGGCTGTGACCCAGCGTGCCGTACAGTGCTAATGCTAGCGTGGCTAATGCTAGCTAGCGTAGCGTGGCGTAGAGAACGCCAGATGCCAGATGCATAGGGAACAGCCCCATAATGAGAAAATGATCAATGCCCCTCATCTTCTTTCCCCTTTACCTCCCTCCCCGCAACCTGAAACATACTTCAGTTTAATCCGGGCCAAAAACACAATGGGACGCTTCGTTTCACTAGTTAACGTCGACCATGCAAGATAAATAAGCGTGCGGCTCTTTTGCAAATTGCACTAACAAAGTACGGTAGTGCCAAATTGCTATCAGATGATGTGGCTGCGCAGTGTAAATAACGATGGCATGACAGCCCGGCCAGCAGCTCATCAAACCCATGACAGCTCCCATCAATCTATCAGAGTTCTGGGGCTGATTGTGCTGATTGGGGATCAGTTTTCACCCCTGCAGCTGAAGCCTTTTCCCACCTGGCGTCTGGCGATGTCAGCCAGACGTCCGGGGCACTCGGGGGAGCGAGCGTATGACCGGGGATTGACAGAAGAGGTCGACGTGCTCACGCCGGGCGCTATTGTGTTCTCACGTTTGGCACGTGAAGGTGCCACGCTGCAGGAGTACACTCAGATATACAGGTATTCACACTGATACTGCCTATTGAGGCGCCCGCACGGCGTTGGACACGTTCCAAATGAAAGACGGCGCTCACGCCGTAACTGCGAGGCGTAAAAGGCCACAATGCCGGCCGAACACACATAGGCTTCATTCTGTGCCATTTGAAGTCAAAATTGCTGAACTGCTTAGCAAAATGGCTCTGCCCCTATACATGTCAAACAAACACATGTTATCTGATCTGGATCAGATGAAATCAGGACACAGTATTACGTTTGGGGAACCTGTAATCCCTGGGAACCACATAACAATCACCCAGAGGCTTTAACAAATGCCATCTGCAGCCGCATTACACTGCCATTTAGTGTCAGTCACCATCTGACGTGTATAGGGGAGCGAAGACGAGCAAAAACATGGGCAACTCGCTGCTAATCTGTGGCAAAGATCTCACATAGGTCTGTTACCTCATTCCCTCTGGAAGCCACACAACACTTGCATTCATGTGAAACCTGCAATATCCTGACTAATGCGGACATATTACATTTTATACGGCAGTAAAGAGAGTGAACCCTGTCCTTTGAAGATTTCATTTAAGATCTCGTTGTAGGACAGAAACTAAATGTTCTGCGCACCCAATGTGTTCTCATTAGTCGCGTTCTGCCTGACATCAGCATGCATTTGAATTTCCATTTAGCTCATTGGGAGTGTTCGGTGAAACTGTGGAGGAGAAGCACTTTAAGTAAATCTGATTTAGTGTACAAGTTGACAAGGTACTGAAAAGACAAATTTGTTTATAAAAGGTCATGAAGATGAATGCAGTGTTTCCATCTGCCTCAGTTTTATGAGTCCCGGCTTGACTCTTTGTCAAAAGCACAACTTAGTTTGAACTAAATCTTCGCAATCCATTCTAGTTTTCCGTAGGAAATTAATAAATGCATGCTTTGGTAAACATGTACAGGACAGTGGTAATTTGTGTGCATGGGAAATAGAAGTGGGCCAAATTAGGCATTACCGGTACAAAGTCAAATCAATCACAATTAGGTCATTTGGCAGACGCTATCCAAAGCAACTTACAGTTAGTACAACTACAGCTATTAAAGAGCGGGTAGGTTAGGCAACTTTCTTTTTAGTGCTAGGGCGGGCATGTCACGATTGAACCCATGACCGTTTTGGCTGTGAAAAAACTGTCACACCCAGGTCCGGGGGTGTGATAAGGTCGTCCTCTTGCCGTCGGGGCGCTAATCGATGGTCAGGGCATTGTGACAGCCCTTGCCCTTCCCTGTCCTCGCACCCGTTTGTGTTCAGCTCACACACCTGCTTTGTGTTCCTTAGTTAGCCTGTGTGCGTTTATTGGGTGGCTGTTCTTTTCCCCTCTGCGGGTTACTGTTTGTGAGTTGTGTGTTATTGTCGTTAGTTGTCATTAAACTCCTGAACGTTCCACCGTTGTCCTGTGTTTAGTACACGTGTGTGTAACGTTACACCGACCACCCTAACCATTAGCCTGTCCTGCTCCGGATCAGGCGTGCAAACTAATTTTCAACTGCTTCACCTGCTTCCTCCTTATGGTCTAAACTGTAACAAACGGAGGGCATCAAAGTGTCAATTCACTCTCAAAGCAAGGCCGCACACACACACACACACACACACACACACACACACACACATGCGACAGACCTCTGGAGGAGCGGAAGTGTTTGCTGGGGGCCGTGAAGCCACGGGTCCCATGCACGTTGACCGCGGCCACTCTGAACTGGTACCATCTGCTGGCTCTGATGTCCGCCAGTTGGACGCGTTCCTCCGCAGTCTGAGGGACAGATGGGGAGAGAGAGAGCCACAGGGGTCAGGGGTCACCCAGGGTCACAGCACCATGTGAGCCTGTAGCCACATCAGTCATCCGTGTGTTTCTCTGTGCCAGGCGTTCAAAGGCAAGTGTGACGGTGACGAATGTGCAAGCGCGTCTGTCAGCGAGCCGCGGCAACTTCACAGCTGTAGGGCAGGCTGTGACACGCAGGGCCCAGAATGGCATAGGATGAAGCAGCAAACTCCTAATCGAGGGCTGTCCCTTTAATGTGCTGGGCGATGAGGTTTGGTACAATTATGCACAGGATGTTATGTATAGCAGTGCTTCTCCAACTCGGGTCTCGATTTGGGACGTTTGAAACGTATTTCGGAGGCATTGAAAGATGATAAAAAAAAAATTTAAAATATGAAAAGTATAATACAAATAAAAATATATATAAATGCAATTTTACTTTATTATTATTATTGTTAATAATAATATTAATAATAATAATAATAATAATAATAAAAATGTATTCTAATTTATTTATTGTTAATAATGTTTGTTTGGTTTGTTTATCCGTATATGTTCAATACTATAAAATGTACCTGTGCTACAGTTTGCCACTCCGTGGAGTCATCCTCGCTGGGATGGATGCCATGGTTCCAGCGTTGTTGCACAACATAGAGGACTGGCTCCACGGAAATGTTGAACTTTGAGGACCAGCGGATTTCTAGCTGACTGGACGCCTGCTCCAAAAACACCAGCTCCTTCCTGGGCTTCAGAGGGACTCCTTAGAAGATACAGTTGAGTTTAGGGTGAGAGAAGTTGGTTGGTAATGGTAGGGACGACATGAATACAAATATCGTAAAAGGGAAAGTTTACTTAAGGTAATGTAACAAAGTTAAGTAAACAAAGTACAAATGTAAATGTAAAAGATAACAGATAAACAACAAGGATACATTGAAAAGACTGCACCATCTGGATCAACACCTTCGTCTGTGTACTGTGACACACGATGCACCACCCTGGCTAGCAAGACGATGCTTTAGTAGCTAATCTTGTACACACAGCTAATTAGCAATTAGATATGTGAGACGGCACGAATAGCACTCTTCATCAATCCCCTTCTCTCTCCCTCTCCCGTCCTCTCCATCACACACGGTGTACATAGATGTGTTCAGCTCAATCCCACTGCTTCAGCCTATTCCAACTCAATCAATAAGACCATGTGCAATAAATTAGAGATTTATTATGTGCCGAAGTGAACCAAATGTGCAGCCAGCCCAGGACGGATCGACTCCCTCTGTAGGATTTATTACAGTTGAGACGTAGTGAGTTGTTGATAGAGCGGCGGGCACAGTGATAATGAGATGGAGATTGGAAAAGCAAGCTTGGGTGTAGGGAAGGAGGCTGAACGCATCCAGCAGTTCCCAATAAATCACCTAGCACTTCAGCCTTGTGATGAAACACAAGGCTCAAGGCTCAAACTTTGGCCTTCCTGCGAAGTACACAAGCAAGCGAGTTATACGCAGATGACCGCGTTATTTAGCTATCGCAATTTTCTGTGTATACACCGTAGGACTGATTGATTGGCGCCCCGTGACGGCGTGGACGACAAGTACAAAACACAGCTCAGTGCACAGTGCCAGCTGGGGGTCGTTGTGCTGTGGTTTCACAGCTCTGCAGCACATGTGTGTGAGGGTGTGTGTGGGTGTCCGTGTGCCGCAGGCGGGCGGGCGTTAACGTCTCCTGCGCAACGAGGAACGAGCACCGCAGAATTCAAGGCAGCACCCCACCGCCTTGACTCATCCTCATGCAAAGTCACACCAGCGGAGCGCACGGCAGGCACACAAACACACCCTACATCACGTGCGCGCGCGCGTCTGGTGTGCACGTGTGCCGAAACACACACACGCATATAGAGACATCACTTCTCTATTACACATTATGCAGCAAGGTGAACCATGCTCCCTGTCAGCGCACTCGCTCCAAAGACAACAACTGGGTCAGGTTCGTTCCAAGAATCATACAGCATTTATTTTTCAATAGCCACACAGCGACTGCTTACTCTCCAAGGCATGATGTAAGTCTTGCTACACAGCGGGCAAGCGAGCAGTCCATTCATGTCATACTCCTTCCAGCAGATACCCTCGGGGGTTATAATTCTCCATACTCACGCACAAAACATCATAATCTCAGCTGTAATTACGCCGAGCCGAGCAGAATGCGCCAGGTTCCCAAAACTGCTTTCACGGGAACACAGGACGCACGGAGCTCCTCGTGCACGGGGAGAGGGAGGGGGAGTTGATGGACGCACATTGACGGACGGACGGACAAACTAACAGAGCGACCCGTTCTGGCAGAGACGCTATACACACAGGATATGCGGTGGCTGAGCTGTTGCTCCGGCCTCATATACTTTTGTTTTTATCCGCCCAACCCAAACACACACCCCGTCCCCGCACCCTCCCGCGTGTCTCTGCTGCACAGTGTGGTGTCTGCAGGCTTTTGATCAGCGAGTAAGCGGGGATTCATCGCAGACATTGTTGTGTCTTCGGAGGCTTGCTGTCTTGTGAGGCCAGCGGACAGAAAGACAGAAGAAGTGTAGCTAGTTGATGATATGATAATTACACAAACTCTCTAGCTGTTCATTTAGTTTATTATAGTGTCAAATGCTGCCGGCCATACAATTGTTTAATTCCCAAAAAGAAATGGTTCTTTGATTGCAATCCCCTTTGCAAATAATACATTCAATATACTAATAGAAAAAAAATTTTATTTGTCATTTTTTTAATCACAAATACTTTATTTAATCTCAAAACGTGTTTACATCCACACCTCTAAAAGCATCTTTGAGAAGCACAGTTTGAGAAATGCTGATCTCATGTAAGCCTGCTGTGGGGCCGACTGGGACACGCGATCCGTGGAAAGTGTCATTAATTTTGCAACACTCTGCAAGAGCCACCTTCACTGTGCTCTCAGTGGATCTTCTTGGAGGCCCGGCGCTGCTGACAGGTCTCGGGGAGACGTTACAGAATAACAGATGACACGTAACCACATCAGGCACTACTTGTGAAAGCGCTTCAGCACACAACAGCAGCCTGGAGGGTGTCCACTGTCTTTTACTGAGAGAGCATGAAGAACACTGTCTTCTCATCAGCCGGGGACAGGCGCACACACACACGCACGCATATGCACACACGCATGCACATGCACACAAATAGAGGTAAAACACAAACACACGCACACGTGCATGCACCCACACACACACACACACACCCACACGCACACACACGAATATAAGCAAAACAAAAACACACACACACACACAAACACACACACACACGAATATAGGCAAAACAAAAACATGCGCGCGCACACACACACACACACACACACACAAATATAGGTAAAACACGCACACACACACACACCAGTACACATCTGACAGTGATCTCAGCAGGGGAAATGCTCCATTTCACCCCACTCGTGTTGGCTAATGGCTTCCAGAATTATGGATCATCATCGTGAAAAACGAATACACACTTGTGCACACATAGAAGCAATTACGCTCTCCAAACCATGAGCGCCTAATTAGACCTTTAACACTGCACCATGAGGACAGTTGGATTGATTCAGTGCTGTTTGATCTGAAGGTCTATCAGCCAAAGGAATGGTTTTCATCTACTAAATTCCAGTATTGAACCTTTGAAGGTTATGTCTCCTTTAATCTTTCTCTGTCAATATACTGGTTATCTCCTGAATCTGACATCCAGTGATTTCCTCAAAATTCACCCATGCATATTTACATAATAATGTAATTACCAACATGCCACCGCAAACACTGAAACGCACACATGCATGCATTTTCCATACTTATATACCTGCAGTCGTACTCAGCATAAACATTCCTGTGTTACATTACATTAACAGGCAAAGCAATGCCACAACGTATATATGTCACTGCGATGGTTAAGCTGGAAAATTCTGACTCTAATCTTTCAGTAGAGTTCTACATGTACTCTGCTTTGTTATGGCCCAAGGCTGCCAGCAATTGTGCACAGATTTTATATAAAGTGCAGTTCCAGCTTCCATCACCATGTGCAGATGCTGCTAGTCTGTCTCACACTGCCTCAGTGGCCTCAAAACAGAACATTGCTTCGGGAACTGCTATTAGCCAATTTTTCTATGAGAGCAAAGGTTGCTGGGTATGTGTGTGACTGTGAATTATTTGACATTGAAGGTGTATTATGAAGAGCAGACAATATTAGCAACATGTAGTTAAAATAAACATGTCAAAGAGGAATGAGGCTGCTGTAAAAACTAAATGGCATGATTGAAAATCAGTAGGAAATACGGGAAGCCATTTTATAGCAACGCAGTGAGGCTAAATGTCATGACCATGTGAATATACAGTATGTAGTTATTTATGTTTACAAATTATTTGCACACTATTAGTCATGTTAATGTATTAAGATGTAGCAAAGTAACGTCACAATAAAGAATGTTAAAGGTACACCCATCCATCCTTTGTTTCTAGAATTACCCTTTGGGTTGAAACAAGCATTACAATATTGTGTGGCTTTGGTTTGAATCTTTTCTCTCCACTCCGCCACCGTTGGCATTCCTTCTCCCGACAGCTATCCACACTGTGGTCGCTTGTGCTTCAAACATCAACATTGAGTTGAGGCAGAAATCCAGGAGTGTTATATCACAAAAGTAAACCATTAAGGGCCTGTGTCCACTGTGTTTTTAGAGATGGCAGCGCCCACAACCTCATTATCAAAGCGCTTCCAAACCTACAGTACTCTCAAGAGCTTATTGTTGCTAGGTTACAAAAAATGTCTTCTAGAGCTTCCGCATTACTTCGTTACTTTGTGAAAGTCAACAGTAGTAGGTTACAGTATATAGCATGTGATCAACTTTGGAAAGGTTCATTAAAACGATGGAAATAAATTGTATCCTTTCATTGACAGGACCTATATTATCTCATGCCATTGGTGACACTGTTGATATTGCATGTCCTGCCACCTCCCCGCTTCTAATTGGCCAACAAGAGAGATGCAACATTGTCAAGTGCAGCGCTGTTCCAAAAGTTGGACAGTGTTCAAAGTACTGGGATCTCAGAGCTAAAATACGAACAATATATGGTTTGTATTGAAATAGACGCTCTCAGCACTAAAAACGCATTTGGTAAAAATATGACCCATTTTGGAAATAGATAACAGTAGTTTGGCTGTTTGTTACTGTAACTCAATCAAACAAGAGGTTAGTTAAAACGTTGTACTACCTTTGTAGAGGTTCTTGGGGTTCTGGCATGTGTGGCCACAGCCATTGGAGCAGCACTTCTTCACAGCTGAACACTCTCCGTCCTCTTCACAGCTCTCCACGCAGGCCGCGGCAAAGCCACTGGCCTTCTCTGGCGCGGGACAGTCGCCCTGCTTCACCCCTTCCACCGACTTGAGGAACTCACAGCTTGTCAAGCACTCGTAGTGCTTCTTGGGAAAGAGGGGCTAAGAAGAGGAGGAATAGGGTGAATCAGGCTTGCCTGGCTTCAAACAGGTCTGGTTCTGTTTACGTTTCAGCAAATGACTCATTGGAATGTTGAGTATATTAAACAACTATGACTTAGCCCTAAAAAAAGCGCTATTACTGTACAATAATGACGAGCCACTTCAAATTCCTCCTGAAGTCTGTTTTGAACTTTCCCACTAGTTCCAAGAAGCAGGCAAACGCTTGATTACGAGGACACCGTGCCATGGGTGGCGGTGACATACCTCGCATAAATCCTGGCACTGATTTTCCTTGAGGTCCCAGGATTCCTTGCAGGGCTCCAGGCACTGTGAAAAAGAGAAGGGGTGTCAGTTCTTCAAAGAGGGCAGCCACATCAAAGAGCCACTGCTCCAGAGATGCTTCTCTCTGAAAGCTCTCTCTTGAGTCGCTGTGCCTCACAGGCACCTTGCTCAGCCACATCCCCCTGTTCACCACAATACCCAGTCACGCCTGTTTGCTGCGAAAGCCCTGCATACCTTCAGAGGAATATAAACAACCCACTACAAAAGCACAGGCAGGCTAATAGGCGTTGGTCCGTGGTGAAAGCAGCACGGTACACATTGCCCTCCCCACTGATCCTCCTCAGGTTTGGTTCCAACCTTAGCATGACAGATTACTTCTGCGCTGCCTCAGCGCTACTCAAGCACCACCCCACACACCTTCCCCCGTACACACCGTGCCCCTCCACACACCCTGTTCTCTCCCTGCTTCCCTTGCTCATGCCTGGGCCTGATACGATCTGGCGCTGGCACCAAACCTCCCTCTCAGCTCTGCATGGAGAAAGGAGCGCTTTAATAGATAATATACCCAGCTAAATGTTCCTGCCTGGGATTCCCTTTGGAAACACGTGGAACTTATTAACTGGCTGTTTGGCGCAGGCACAGGATGAAAGCGAAGCCTCGCTGCGAGGATAACTCAAAGTCATTTAGCTGAACCTTAAGGATGGTAAAATTTAAAATGAAAATATAGCAGCCGCTCATATTCCCCTTGCTGTAAATATAACAACTCACCCTCCACAAATCAAATGCAATAAGGCCTAATGTAATACAAGGAATGTTCATGCATGTCCAAAAGAATCAAGCAGATGCCACCGCAGTCAAGTGCATATGTTTGGATGGGGGATGAGGGGTTACATGCTCCCACTTTGGTTCGCTGAGAGATGGAGTGAGCGGAGAAGAGCGTGCTTCCACAATCAAACCACTGCAGCTGTGTAGCACTGGGAACGGCCCAAACCACACCAACCAGAGACCTGCCAAAGTCACTCATTCTACTTCATTCAATTTAGACCGCTAGCACCAGCTACACCGGGGCGGCGAGGCAGCAGCCTACACTCCGCTCTGCATTCTTTATCTTGGAGAATCCAACATGTTTGTCCGCAGGAGGTGGGTTCATGCAGGAGGGAGCAGATAGGGAGAGCTGTCAAATCAGAGCAGGAGAGTGAGGTAAACTTTTGGCCACAAGTTGTTCTCAACGTCTAGTTTCAAAGCGAAGCTAATATCAAAACAACATGTTTGGTTATGTAAGGTACACTAGCACTGCACAATCCCATAATACCTCATTGACTGAGGGAGGACACGGAAGAGAACAGTGTCAAAACAAACACTTATGCAAGAAATTACACCTCTCAGCGAGGCAGCCAAATCTGTATTTATGGGACTTTAAGTAGCTCATTAGTGAACTCGGTCGCCATTATGCGAGCGCTAGTGAAAAGTTTATTTGTGTTTTAGGGCGTGGCATGGGACGGGCATAAGATGAAGAAGCTTGAACCTGGCTTCTGTTGGAACACGTCGCAATCAGGGCCCAGTTCTCGCCTGCCAGCTGTCAATTACACACTACGCACTGTCTCTACATTAGCTCCGGGTTCGCTCCGCTTCACGGCTCCCGAAGGGCCATCGTCCCTGCACTCTCAAGTGTTGAACACAGGATTCTCTCCGGCTAGGAAAGGGTGGAGGAGCTGGTACAGGAGAGGTATTTTCTTAATTACTTCATAGGAATATATATTTCTCCGGTGACGTAAAGTGAAGTGCCAGAGTGAACATTGGACACCTTGGAGGAAAAGCTCTGAGTTATGACAGCCCACCGTTCCAAAAGAAACTACTGTGGGTTCTACAGTGTAGATCAGGTATAAACCACTGCAATACTTCGAGGAGGTTTAAGATGACATATGTGCAAAAATGCTAAGCCCATAGAGTGCCTTTCAGTCCACAGAGTTTTTGCTGTTTATTGTCTTCTGTTATTAATAATAACTTATGATATCATTGCTCTTGGCTATATGTGATTCCTCTGAGGTGGAAGCCTGTGGTAATGGATGGGCAGTAGCTGCTAGCCCAGCCTCATACAACCGCCATGGTGCAACGATGAGGTGTAGAGGCAATGACTTGCGCACCACCAGTGTCTACAGGACATTCTGCCAGTAGACGCACACGCTAAAGCCCCCAAATCCCTTTTACAAATCACTGAACATACACGCATTAAGCTTGGGGATCGAGCCCATTTTCCCCATTGAAAGGTCTGGTGTGCATGGAATGAATGCATTCCGATGGCTTTTCTTAAGGAAGACTTCTTTTCTGGTTCACTGCAATATCAACTAGACAAAGAAGTAAAAATAGAATCATGGGTGTCTTGAGATGCTCGGCATCATATGCCAAGCGGCATGAATAAAGACAGAAGAGGTTGCAACATACATCAGAATGTTGGCTGTATGTTTAGAGATGTCTGGTCCACTGTGTTTGATTAAAGCCACATCAAGCAGAATATTTTTCATCACTTAAAAATACAGTTATTTCAACCAACTGTCAGAAGGTATGGATAATTCAGGGTTGGTGTCCTCCTTCAGTAACCCTACATCACTCACCACTGTTTTGTTGTTATTTAGAGTAATCTACTGTACTGTTTAAAAATTGTCCCACGTTGAACGTGACATTTTCGATGTTCCTGTGGTGCAAATTTTGGTGGCAGCCATCCTCGGAGTTGTCCCTGCACATTTCAAAGTGTGTGGAGATTCGAATTCTTCAAATTAGGGCTACTTCAAATTAGTGCAAAAATTGCTGTATCGATTTTAAAGCCACAAGAAAATATACAGAACAAGACAAGGAATATAAATGATGCAAAGAGCATTTTCATGTTGCAATTCATCGCAATATTCAAAATTCTATTCCTAGTACCACAATGTATCGTGATACAATTGCATTGTGACTTATGTATTGTAAATACAATTGCATTGCTACCCAAGTACAGTACGCACAGCATATCATGAGATCCATGCAATACACAGCACTACTTACCCATAAGACCCATATGCCATAACAACCCACGTAAATACCCATAAAAATCTAAATATTATAATTGACTGTGAAAATGTGTTGGGGAATTACCTCTCCATGCTGGTGAAATAAAATGTGATGACGGTTTTCTTCCCAGCAGGATAACAATAAGGGTTGATGACTTTTAATGAAGTTGTGGAAATGTCAGTAAAGTCGATCATAAAAAAAGATAAGCATTTGAGTCATGACATAAGTGTTCTCTCTCCAGGTGTGCAGATATGTGACAATCTGTCAGCGTTTCTCTTCAGCCACACCCACAAGCTGGCATTTAAGCACAAAATAGGAGGTCAGATAACAGATGTCTTGCCAAAGCAAATACAATGTCTGTAATTACAAAGGTGCTCTCATCAATCAAATGCCAGATTCCTATTTGCACCGGCTGTGGGCAAGTAAGCATCAGCTGCTCTGAGTCCTCAGTCCTCAGACTGGTCTCGACCAGTGAATCTCATCAGGAAAAAGACAACATGGAACTAAAGTAAAGATCATGTTTGGACTGGATTGCAGCTGATTTACTTTGGTGCCACCCTACAGTTACCCTTCAAGAAAATCTTGTGTGCTAGCAACAGTGATACCATCTGTTTGAATAGCAAGACAAGTGCATGTAATTATTTTAGAAGTGTTAACATATCTCTACAAATTTCTTCAAAAAGACGTCAAATGGTTTTTGCTTTCAGATGTAAACGCCAGCACAGTTAATTCAATAGACCCCAAGCATTTTTAGTTTTCAGTTTTCTCACAAAGGCGTCTGGGCTGCTCGTTTCCTTTGTCCCCTTATCTTCCATCCTAAAAGTGACACATTCTGCATGGCTAAGTAGGAGCGTCCATAGGGGTCTTTCATTCCCCATTTCACGCTGTAATAAAACGCAGCAGTTGTTACACTGGGGCACCCTGAAAGGCCTTCTGTGGGGCCGATGATAGTCAGGCTGAATGGCAGCCAATGCCACAGCCTTTCTTTACTTTGTCGTGGCTATGGGAGTGAGGCATTGGGAGTTGGATGGGGAGGGGGCAGGGAAGGAATTCTCTTCCTCTGTGGTGTGTGTGTGTGTGTGTGTTTGTTTGGGGGGGTGTTGGATTGGGGGGCTCCATCCATCGTTACACACTTCAACAAGGGAGCAGCTGTATAACAAGGTAAATGAAGAAAAAAACGGCGTGCGCGCATAAAATGCCACAGTAGTGTTTTGCTTCGCTTAATGAAGCGTGATCTGCTACTAGTTGAAATGGCCCCAGGCTTAACAATACACCATGCAGACATAACACGAGCTGGGTCGTAATTCAAACTGATGCAGGAGACATATTCTCAGATCGGCTGAGGGTACTTGTACAATCCTGCTGAGAGGTATGCATAACTTTTACATAACAACAATGACTGATGTCAGATTCATATATCCTCGCTACAGTATTCCTGCAAATACTAATTCTGCTAAAAGGAACACACCGTCATTTATATCTACAATCCATTATATTCTTTATATGTGAGTTTTGTAATGGTAGATTCAACACATTGTGGATTTTTGCTTGAAACTCAGAGAGCACATGTCTCGCCCTGGTTCTCACACCATTCTCTACTCTTGCCCATACGGTGCACAGCTCTGCCTCAACACCTTTGAGGGGTTCTTGAGGGTTCTTGAGGGGAGAGGAGTACAAATACTATCGATGAGTGTGCCTTTAAAGGCAATGTGGGTGCTGCAGACATTCCTGGGCAATGAATAAGAGATGGTCCCGGGAGCATATCGATCCCAACCCTGATGTCCGTTAGGAGATATGTACGAAGTAGTTTTTTTTATTTTGCCCCTGGGACGGTGCAAGCACATTCCCTGCATGTGGGAGAGACAGATATAGTGGGAATATCTGTTGTTGATCACATACAGTAAATCTCACCTTCTATCTTGTTGAGTTGTGGCTATTTTATCTGCTGCCCAGGCACTTTTCACCCACCCGATGCCCAGACCCAATTACTTCACCAGCTCTCTGCTTGCCGCTCATATGTATCGACCCTCCAGCAGACGGTCACGGGCTCTTTATCTTCTGCCATGGCGTAAACATGCACCTCTCTCGCTCGATCTCGGCTCTATATCCCGGTCGTCAGTCTACCCACGCGGCCCCAGTCTTATCTTCTCCGTTCCCCTCGCATTTTCAGCCCTGCTTTGTTGCTCTGTCACTATCTTTCATTCACTGCTGCTTCAGTTCACCTTCCTCGAGTTCCCCCTCATACCGATTCACTGCACAAGCCCTACTTGAAACCGCATTAGAGACGTCAAGCTCAGCTTGACGTCCATTTGAAGCCACGTTCAAGTCTTCTATTTGATCTGTCCTTAAAAAAAAGACGTGCATAAGTAAAAAGGATTCCATGACACAACTTCAATTAGAAGAAATATAATAAATAAAGACATTATTCCTCTCCACTTATGGGCCCATTCTAACAGAGTGAATTTGGTCTATCCAAAGCTGAAACATATTTCATCAAGTCTTGGGGCTGTGGCCTGAATAAGTATAAAATCATATGCTATTAATTCTTTCCAATACAGCTTTGACCTGCCATTAAGTTCCCTGGGGACTGAAATATAGCAAGTAAATCAAGAAGAAGATATCCCATCCTCTGCTACTATAGCGTCTAGACACTTTATTTCCTAAACCTTACGCAACCTTAACTTTACAACCCACGGGATATAGGGGTTGTTCTCTAAGCAGCACAGGTGTTGGCTGAAAAGACAGCAGAGTGATCAGGTAGAGAAAGCAAGTATAGCGTAAAGACCGAATAACATTGCTCTGACCTGAGATAAGAGTATCACATCTCTAGACAGACCAGACGTGCCAACACACACACACACACACACACACGATTGCCACACTGATGTACACCAGACAATCAAACAATTCACATACTAGACACGAATAATGGACTAAAAAATGTGGAAGGGAAATGTATTGTGCCCAATGTGTAAACAAAAAGTGCTGTTAAAATGGGTCGAGGTGCGTTTCAAGCTCTGAATACATTTGGTGTGTTATTCCAGTGGGGTTTAGTGTTGTGGTCATTTCTCTCTTGGCTCTATTCATTGCATGAGGACCAGGGCTGAACTGCCGTGGCTATACTGGGCATTTGTTATCTGCCATTACCTGGGCCACTGCAGGTTAATGGGAAACACAGTAGAGTGCTGTGGCCATAGCTGCTACCTATCCTATTCCTCCCCCCGAACACCCCCACCACACACACACACACACACACACACACACACACTGCCTGCATTATATCACTATCATCCTGTTGGAATTGCGGATATGAATATAATGATTTAATATTTCCTTTCAGTTTCTAATACTTGCTATTAGGTTCAAATGTTTAGCCTAAAAAAGTGTGTTTCTTGGCAACACTGAATGATAAAATTGTGCTGTTATAATAATTACGGAGAGAATTAATTAACGTATGCTAACGTCAACAATATAAAGAACATAATAAAAACATGAATCCTGAGACGAGTAAGGGAATATTCCCTGGAAAGATTTACATCCGTGAGAAGGAACTGCACTGTGACAATGATACATTTGCAGTTCTTTCTCGGTGACAGCCTTTAGCCTTCCAGGTCTAATGGGGTGAGATGAAACGTATATGGTTGAACACTTTCTATTTTTGCCACTCAATTAGGAACTGGGAGACACAAGTAACCTAGCAGGCGGTGTCGCAGACATTCTGAGAGTATCACTTTAATTATTCATTTAAATGCAGTTCAGGATGCAGCAGACACCAAAAAACAGGCAGAAAAGGAGGAGTGGTCCGGGGGAAGAGGGGCAGTGCATGAATTATACATTTACCCCACATATCAGAGGTGCCTGCCTTATTTAGGAGCATTAAAACCCCACATAGCTTTGCCAGAATTGGGCTTTGTCTGCCATGGAATCCAATAACGGTTCCCTTAATACTTAATGACTCAGTATCCTCACACACACACACACACACACACACAACAAAAGCGGCCCCCTCCCTGTGAGGAGCATGGGTAGGTAAGAGGTTAACAGGTTTCCCTGGTTTTATGCTGTGCTACGGGAGTCCAAATGACAGTAGTTTACATTACGTGATAATTAGGCTCAACAGGATGTATCCGTCACGTGCACTCTGGCTGGTGATAAAGAGGCTTGCGGACCTTCTGTTGCGACGTGGCCTGGGAAAGTAGAGCCCTCTCCGCCATCACACCCAACCCCCCCCCCCCCCATAGCCATGTCATTCTGCTCAACATCTCGTCTGACATATTAGTGTGTTCGCTCCCACGCTGACTCGCCGTCTCGGTAAGCGACATTAAACCGCCGCGTTGTCACGATGACAGACATGAAAGCGGGGGGTGAAAAGTCATTTATGTATAATTATTTTTAGCAAGTAGATTAAAGCGGCGATTATGGGCTCACGTTTGAGACCAATGCATTGTTGTTATTGCACGGCCGTCCACAATCATAAACATGCTGAAGTTCTCTTAAGCTGGCTGACGTACTGCTGTGACCGCTGAGGCAGTCTCAATGCTCTCTCTCTCTCTCTCCCCCTCCCTCTACCTCTCTCTCGCTCTCTGGGTTGCGGAGATGAAACAGAGACAATGTGAAACCTGGAGATGTGACACAATAATGTAGGTCAACAACAGCATGTAGAGCATAGCAAGCCCTTCAGTAGAGGAAAGCTGCCCTAATCCTATAGAGGCCACAGCCAGTCACATTCCACCACAATCTTCTGTTTATTTGACTTTGGGAAAACACTTTGCATGCGTGCACTAATCCCACTTATAAACACTCAGCTCTCTGGTACACCTCCTTATAACAGGGACCCTTGTAACTGTACCAACCCCTGAGAGACATAATGCCCGTCTTTAATGCCTTTCAAGCATTTCATGTAGTTAAGTTTTTATGATGAGGCTATGGCACAAGGCCTGCAATGTAGATTGTAGCTGTTGCGCAGTTACTGTGGATCCAAACAGAGATTAGGACCAATTGATTTGTTTTATCCCCCACTGCAAACACGTCCTGGCTGTGTGCAAACCTTCATGTCAAAGGTTATGATAATGCTGTATTACTGAGTGCCTGACACACATTCTGTTTATCAATCTCATGCAACGCCATCACAGACTAATAATAACATTGGACTATGAGATGCAGCAGCTAGAATGAGCTGCTTACAGTGTTATCTACAAAGGACATAAGCTTTTGAACACACAGTGTAATCTGCCCTCTTCCAGAGTGACTATTGGCAAGATCAATCCAGTAACAAAATGATAACAGCACGTGAATAAATTATTCTCTGAGCCAGGAGTATGGGAGCCGGGTAAGGAGCTTATGATAATATCAAACGTGGATTTATGTGACCTGAGCGTGTCAAGCCATTTGGCCAAAAACGCTGCTGGAAAAAAAAAGAAAAAACATGATGAGAGTAGACTGTGTGATTTGTAAGAGGATTTCACAGTAGCTTTGATTACGATAATCTTTGTGGGGAACTAAATCCGAGCTGACATAGAAAGCGTGCAAAATTAAAATCTGTGAAGCTTGATTGTCTTAGAAAGTAGCAATTGACAGGGGTCCCTTGCTAGGTGGTGTCAACAGTAGCACTGTTGATGAGACAGTGTTCTTGTGAAAAACAGTGTGATCAGATATCTAGCCGGTGTTTACATTTCGAGAGTGAGTGTGATTAAAACAACATTCTCCCATATTTGGTGCCTCACCAACAACAACTTTAGATATTGACTGGCGCCACTGGAGAAAGTCTGAGATGCCGTTTGCATGGCTCCTATGCTTCGCTTGTGTCTTTCAGTCTGGCTGTGGGTTTTTTTTCACTCTGCCACCCACCATGTGAATAATGAGCTCCACAGATAGCAGCCAATGAAGCAACCCCCGCTTCAGCCAATGAAACTTAACAGCCATGTCCAGATCAGGCCCTTCCTGCTGAGACTGACCAGCCTTGTTCACACTCCTCCACCGCCCACACACACACATTCCCACATGTTGCCTCAAACCCTAACACATAAGTGGTTTGCATAGAACCCCCGCACAACCCAACGAGTGCCAGCAAGAATATGCTTCTTAGATAAAAAGATAAATATATATTTATTAGTCCTATATTTGTGCCGTTACAGCACTCGTCAGACAGAAACTAGTCTAGCCTAGCATCTAACCATAGTCAGACTTGGACACAATACCAGTGCTGTTCACATCATGTACATTGACATCAAGCGTTTCATAGTAAAGGTTTATTGCACTATTTGTTTATTATCCTCTACAATTCATATCATAGTATTCGTAGTGTTCTTATGATAAACACATTCATATAATACACAATTTCTGTAGCAAATATTAGTGAGTCAAAGCGTTTTCCATCCCGTGCACACACTTTGAGTGAAAGATAATCTGATGATGCAACTGAACTACAGAACAAAACACTACAATACATATATTCTAGATTCTAGTTATATGTTGTTTTTTTGTTTCCAACCTAAATGTAGCATGACATTTATTAAGAGACACTTCTGGCTAAGGCAGCAGTGCATACCAATGTTTGAATCTACTTCATCAAGTTGTCTAGGACTGTCTTTTTCCACTTATATTTTTACAGTGTGTTTCAGTCCCACTGAGAGGCAATCCAGACAGTGCCCACTGAACAGAGATTTCCACTAGCGTGCACTGAGGTGTTGGGGAGGGCGTTGTGGCCTGTTGTCAGTGAGGACAGTGTTGAGACCAACGTCTGGCTACAACATGACCAAAAGAACTTTGAAGTCTTTCCATGCGCACAACAATCCCAGCCATACCCCCCCATAAACCTTCCAAACAGCACATACTTCATATCAGATAGTTTCACTGTGTCTAAAAATATACTGGCTACCTCATAAGAAAAGATGGCCATGTAAAGGCCTGGACTGCCTATAGCGCACTCTTAAACATTGGAGCCAACAGGGAATCATGTGATATTTATCCAAGTTAATGCTGCTGTTTTTCTTTTATTAAATAAAGATTAACGTAGTCATGAGTGAGCCAGAGCTACCAATTTAATTTTACTGGGCTGAATGACCTGCAAAAGAACTACTGTTAGGGAAGTTTGGGAGCATTTTATTTTGGCGTGAGAAAATGTGGGGGTTGGGAAAACAGTTGACAGCTAGCATTGAAAGATACTCTTGAATGAGAGACGTGCTAGCATTCCAATGATTGTTATTCAAGCTGCCTGTTCCAAAGCTTCCTAAATGTGAAGACCAAGACACGTGTAATCCAAAAGAGTAAACAGCGCTTATTCTTATTCCGCTGTGTAGTCTAACGCGGGCTGTGATTGGTAAGCAGAGCCCGGACTCAAAGGAGGCACGTCTGAGCTCAATGAAAGACATGCACAAAATGCTGTCATCAAATAGTCGGGAGACAAAGTCGTTGCCAGTGCCTTTCGTTTTTGACGAACCAACTGTGGGGAAACTTTTACAAAGGAAGAGAAACGGGGAATGAAATAAGTAGAAATTTGAGGCTAAAGGAAGGTAGGCAGTAATAACATGGGCGGATTAATTATCCTTAGATCACTCTCTCTAGAGACAAAAAATGCGATTGAGAAAAAAAAAGGTTTTCCAGTAAAACATTAATAGGAAATGCTCTACTCATTCTTCTGTAGTAATAGGAATGTTCCTCTGACTCTCCACAAGTCATCTAGTCATAATGCACAGCTCCTTTCTTCTCGTCCAGCCCTAAGAGGACTTTGAGTAATGGTGTGCGTTGCTTATTTGCAGAATAGTGCTCGGCTGCCTCGAGTCAATCCTAGCATTTGATTTGGGAGTCGGGATCACACCCTTGGGGAAAGCAACCCTGTTAATATCAGCCATGCTCTGAATGTGGAAAGCTTCTTGGCTGCCTCTCATACACACACATGCGCGCGCACACACGCACACACTCACACACGCGCCCATGAACGCACACACAAACACACAGAGAAAGTGTCTTTTTTTAATTTTCTTTACACCAGCAGAGAGAACGCCCTGCAGTTGTTTTTCAGGCAGTGAAGAGCCCAGTGGCGCAGACAGTAGTGACTTTAGCTTAAAGACATTCCCGCTGACTGTCTGAATGCAGAAAAAGGCCTGTTGGGTCGCTGGACTGTCTGCTAGGCCTGTGTTATTATGCCACCATAACCACTCCCCAGCTCTGCAGCCTCTGCTCGCATCTACGGAGAGGGCGAGCTAGGTTAATTACCATGACAATAGGGACACCAGGAGTGGGGTTGGGGGCCGAATGCGGGGCGCCGCATGTACGACGTGTCGGAGATGACTTTCCCATCTCGTGTTGAGACGGGGCGGAACGGCAGGAGCTGGTAGGGGATGGGGGGGGGGGTGCTTTGACTTCCTAAAAGACAGACATATGGACGGGGTCACGGCATCTTTGTCTAAATAATTAAGCAGACTTTCCACGCATTATCTTCACAGGCAGGGAGCTCTCCACAGCCCTTTAACATTGCCCTGGGTGGACAAGCCTTCTGCCCTCCCGCACGCACGCACTCAATGGGAGTTTTGCCTTTGTCTCTCTGTTTGACTGTGGGCTGTTCATGAAGTGAAGAGGCTATTCACTGGCACCCACTGTACAGCATGGGCCCATTTGGTACGATTGTTAGAGCCGCCACAATGGCTCTGTGTTTTCAAACGCACACACATGCATACACACAGCCCCCTAAGTACACACTCACTCAGTCAATGGTTTTCCACGTGAAGCGTGGCAATGTGTGCTCTTGAAACACTGACATTTGGCCACAAAATTAAACGTCAGCTCACCTATACGGAAGCACAGATCAAGACCAGCCAATCCACATAAAGTTATTTGCTTGGCTACAAAACTGTTGAAACTATATGGAACAGCAGAATAGCACAGCACAGTCATATTAATGCATTATTACTTTTTAAGACTTTACATCAAACTCAACCTCCAGTAAATTTACTGGCTTCAAAGTTGAGTAACAATAAGTGCAAACTGACATACTTGTTAGATAGGGAGAGAACATGCTCTCCATTAATGACTCTCTGACATATGCAGAGTTTCAGCAATGTTTGGTAGATTATGAAAACAGTATGCTGTGCTTGGACTTGCAGCCAGCACAAGGCTTTTCAAACATAAAACTGATGAATGACTTGGGAATGACTGGTGCCAAGATCCAATGTTGGCCATTGCCGTGGAAAGGAGAGAAACATGTTTTAAAGCATTATGGTGAAAACAAAAGAAGTTTGCCTTTCTAAGGAGCTTAAGATTGACTTTAATTGTATGGTCATAAAAGAAACAAATGTTTAATTACTTTTGTAGAGGACACATGTAAACTCTGCGACTTATGGTTTTTTGCCCGGGGGTCCTTAAACTATTACAGTGTTTAAATATGTTTTTACTAATATGGCAATCATGTTAAATTGATTTTACCGACTTGTTGGCAGACATTTAGCATGCAAATGAGGAAAAATTCAAAGAAATAGAACAATTCTTTGAATGTCTATTGTAGCATAATGAAAATCACTGATATAATCTTGGCTTTACTAGGAAGAGCAATGATAAATGCATTGCAGACATATTCAACTAATTTAAATGGTCTCAAAAACAATCAGTTTAAACGAACACAGGATTATTTGGATATTGAACAGAAAACACAATCTTTTGAAGCTGTGAACATAAAACGTTGATTGTGATTAATTTGTCCAAAACAGCAAGGCCAGGTTGTGTCAGCATGAGCAATACACCCACTCCACATTTCAGCAGTATTTCTAATTAATCATCATTTGTATTAAAGTAACGCATCCATGACCCAATAAATAAACCACAGGTATATGATTCACTACAGACCTCAATAAAGCAGTGTGAGAAATACCAACACGAACAATAGAGACTGCTTGTTTTTATAATTGTGGATGGTGCCAATATTGTACATGAACAGTACACATAAAAGGAATAGGTGCAATTTGTCTTTATCTAAATGCAAACAGCCTCGTGCTGGCATTAAGGCAACCCCTATAACCATCTGCATAGGTGAGTAGTTATGTTTACATCCTCATCCTACATCCTACATCCACAGTGTAGGATTCCACAGTAGCTTCCTCCTCGGTGTGTGGGCAGGTGAGACTCCTTAGCAGCTATACGGACAGTCAGCGTCGCTTAAATCTCTTATCTGGACCGCAGTCTCCAAAGCATGCGAGGAAATCATCCTGCCTGTTTCAGCTTCTTATTGTTTGCTGTCTACAGTCTGAGAGAGCCTTGTCAACAGCTCAGGAGCAAGTTGAGAGAACCCGTCAACGGCGTCTTTTGAGAGTAGCTGTCAACAACGGCTTTGTATCAACTTCTCAGAGATAGGGCTCGAAACGCAAACAAACCCCGCGGGAAAGAGTTTCGTAATCTGTCCCACCAAAAGCTCTAATTAACAAGAGTTGAAATAATCATGCTCTTGCTCCAATCAGTTATCAGCATAATCAGGATTTATTAACACATTGTTTATAAATGCTGCTGAACATATATCTATATCTGTCTATTTTCACAAGGGAAACATGGGCAGAATCGATCAATGATGAATCGCTCAGACTCCTAACAGTTGGAGACATGATGAAACTAGTCCCGTCGTGACTGGTAAGCCCGCATCCACTAGGCCGTTGTATGATACTGACACACGTGTTTATGTGGTCTGACTGAGATACCTTACCTTAGAACACTGCTTGTGGTTCTGGCACCATGCCAAGGATCCATTATTCTGCAAGAGACAAAAAGGAGGAAGGCATTTTCATTTGGATTTGTTAAAACAGCAAATCACAATTACCCCTTCAACTCAATGCACCACATTTATACCATCCTGCAATTAGCAGATTTAGCTGTTTCATCACTAAAGCATCAAATAATCGTCTTTCCAGACACACTATTCTGATTTGGCGTGAGTTGATTTCTGCATGCTAAGCATGTGTTACATAATAAGGAAAGCAGGGTCATTGGGAGTAGGGCAGGTCTCTGGCCAGTTTCAGCAGAGCATGGTGACCTCAGCACTTCTGAGGCCCTGTTTGATCTGTCAACAGACACACCGGAGGTCACAGAGGCAGGAACTGATGTCAGCACTCCTGCCACGACAACAGATACCACCAATTTCCTCTAATTGCTGTGGAAATGCCACCTTCTAGGTTCCAGGCCAGCAAACATTTGTTCCTAATGGACTGCTGAGTATTTATAATACCTCAAGGAGTAAATGGTGCAGCTTTAAAAAGGAGAGCAGTGGGGTAAAGGGTTCACACAAGTGGCCATTTCCTGCACTTTTATATAGCCCAAAATACCCTGTTATTCTCTGCAAACATAATAGTGCGGGTCTATTAAGAGTAAGGTGTGTGGTGTCATAACAGAACGACAACATGATCAATGTTAAACAGGGACAACTGCTAGACTTCGGGTTGTGAGGAAGCCCAGGCAGACACTTTTAGGTTGCACTGATTTACTGTTTGACACGTTAAATATACTTATTGTATGTTATTCAACTGGATAATAATGAATGGGAAAATTAACAATCTCTGCAAAGGGTTCAGCATTCCCTTCCAAATTGGTTTAATAATCCATGGTTTTCTGTCACTGGTAGATGTAAATCTGGGCTTTATTTTCACATATTTACTATGTGGTAATAAGGTAGGACAAAGAAAACGTTAGGGGTCTGCAAGTAAAATGTCTGCTTCAGTTCAATGTCAAGTTCAAAGCCTTTTTCAACAATGTAATCCAGAGGATATTTCCCATGAGACTTCAGGAAAGAACTTATCATTAAAGGGTTTAATTTGCCATCCAGTACCAGTAAGTGCTGTGCTTTTGGTGTCAAGGCTAAAGGCCCAACAGCTTCAAAGGAATGTATGATTGTATAGCCATGTCTAGAACAGAGAAGTTAACCCACCAAGGGTGCAGATAGTGCAAAATATAGAGGGACGGAGAGCTTCCATATGTCCTGGATTGACTTGGGTGAAGTATTAGTGCTTATTTTGTGCACTGTGAAGTAACAATTTCAATGAATAACATCACTGAAATTCTTTACGGATTATATAAACATTTGTAGGAATTAAATAAACGTAATAGTGAGTAAATCACATTCACGATGAATGACACCGATTTAATACAAACCTTGACATTTACACCAGCTGCCAATCTGTCAGCAATGGCATAGTTTATATACACTTTCCACAACTCCAAAACCACATCCTAAATCATCGCTCCTGTTTTTGACACCTTTCCTCACCCGTCCATCAGTGGGGACGTGGACACTGGACATTCCACAGAGAAGCTAATTTTGTCGTGTGACAGCATCTCTGTCGCAGGCTAGCTCAGTGTGATGTTGGCCCAGCTGTCCGGGCCTGACCCTACCATGTCAGGGACCAGTGGGGAATAATTATAGGTCAGGACTTCATCTCTTTGAGTCACCATGACATTCCACAGCAGTCTGAACATTATGCAGTCCTCACGACTGTCAAGGACTCCGATGGATGAATGTTTTCCAGATACCCCCCCAAAGTGACTTGGGTTGCATTTGAAGAGAAAAGGCCAGACAGTGGTCTGAGAAAGAGGGTGCATGTGTGTAATGTATGTGGTGGAGGTTAGCTCGCAGCTTTTTAAGTGTCACCGGTGGAGTCGTGTAAACAGAAGGTTCTTCCCAGATATGTATTATGCCTGGTGTCAGCGGAGCAGTCAGAGCAGATGGCTAGGAGCACGGTGTGTTGTCTAGACATCTGACATTAAACATGACCAAACTGTACCTTACAGCATTCCTCCTTCTGAAAACGGACGTATTTTGTTTCATGATTTGGCATAAGTCGTCCTCTACTCATTCTTATCTGTTACTCACATTGGTATTGTATCTCACCAGTGAATATTATGGCAATATTACGACAGCCCGGGGTTACCAGCTGACACCAAAATAACTAACCCCTAGGCCACATATATCTGCCACTAATCTCAAATGTCGTTGCAACGGCTGAATAGAGTCGTTACGCTGAATGGAGTCAGTGTGGTTTGCGATCATGCTATAAAGTATTAGTTTAGCATGAATTATCTTCTGGGTGTCAAGAGTGTGAGCCACTCCCCTCTGCTCGCACAGGTTAACACAAAAGAGTCTATTTGATGGCGTGAAGTTTTCTCCAGTTGGGAGTGCAGGCTGTTTGTCAGAGCAGCTAAGGGTGTAGTGTAACAGTACTCACGGCTGAGATTTACCGACAGGACTGTCGCAGTTTAAGAGCATTTACAGAGGAGGTGAGGCCAAGCTACATAGACCTCTATTCATCCGCTGTCTTCGCTAATGAAAAACTCCACACATGACACGAGCACGGACCGCGCACAGGCTGATTCCACCGCAAGTTATTTAATATCAAAGGCGAAAACAAGGGGGACATGGAAAAAGTACTTTCCAATGTTTTTTCTTTCCTTTCGCTGAAAACCCAAATCTCACAAGTGCCATGCTTAGGCGACACCGCACGGCCTGTTGGAAATGAATGAATGAATTTTAAATGATTTTTATGACTTTGAACGCAATAACAAGACCTCGCAGACACACCTTGTTTTGGGTTTTGGAAACCCCTCCTATAAATCTCCCACTACAAGGCTGATGTTTTCAGAATGCATTAGTGAACACAGCCCCCAAGTGTCCTCTTACTATTTTAAAGTGTCCGGGGTAAATATTTATGGCTGGGTGTTCCCCCTCTGTCTATTGTTCCGGGGTGACAAGTGTTCCATAAGTGAAGCAGAACAACAATAAATAGATCTGCATTTGGAAATTATATGACATCTATAAATCCAAAGTTGCTATAAATCTGACAACTAATGGACAGCCCATGAGTTTTCCAACTCTGTAATTCCATGGTCTGTTTCCATTTCACACTAACTCTTAATTGGTGACAATTAAAGCTAAATCTATGTCTTGAACCTTGGTTCATTCATATGTTAAGTACGAAGGTGTCAAACGTCCCCCCCCCGATGTATTTCCAGTAGAGAACCCATAAAATATATTATGGAAGCTAATTTAAAAAAGCTTATTTAGTAAATCCAGATGTAAACTGTTTTGAGACAACAAAACTTCACTTGTAGTACAACAATCTAAATAGGCTACTGTAAGTAACACAATATTGTGAAACACACAAATCTGACCCTCAGAGCTCACAAAAAGCCCTACCGCAGACCCAAATCCAATCCATTCACAATGTAATGCAAGATGTGGGCTTCCCTTTTGAGCGTTTAATGACTCATACAGAAGAGATGCTTTCTGAGGTGAATTAGGAGGCCTGCCATCTCGATAATGCGAGCAGAGCGTGGAACCTGCTGGGTGCATTGCTGTAATTGGATCATGTCAAAAGGAGATCCACCTGTAGATTGTGCTGACTGGGCATTCTCCAGTGTCCACTGCGACACCACATTAGAGCTTATCACATTTAGAGGCAGTGGGCCCCAGCGTTTAGCAAGAAGGTGACCTCCCTCAGTGTATGTACGTGTGTGTGTGTGTGTGAGAGGTGTGATGGTAGCATTTGGTAGCAGGTTCAGTGACACATGGGCAGGGGACTGGAGGGACTGGGGTGAGGGGGTGCTGTTTATTCAGCTGACCAGACCTCCCATTTCCACATGAAAGGCTTGTTGAGAACACACGGCATAAGACAGTCCTTGTAGAGAGTCAACAATTGCCTCTATTCTTGGACCAGTGGTCGTTTTTTTTGCTGAACCCCCCCCCAACCCCTTCCCCCCAACTCTGAACATATGAGCCTCTCCTAAATAAGTGTTTCCTTCCCATTCCCTCTTCCTCTGTGAATACACCTGAGGTCAGCTTGAGACTCTGGCAGTCTCTGCAAAGTCAATTATCTGGACTGTTAGATCTCTATTAGAGGTGGGACTTAATCAACTGCCGTTCACTCGCTTTGACATCAGAGTGGGCTGGTGGATGATTTCATGCCTTATCTTTACAGTCATTCATTTAAATGTTCTTAAAACAGCAGAACAATACCAGAACACTACTAAGCCCATAAAGTCAATATAGAAGAAGTATATACTACAATTCTACTCGCAACATTTCAGATTGTGTTTCCTGAAGATTGATTTGCATCTTATTGTTTAGAGACCTAACAGCCTTGCACATTCAAATGAAATTGTCAAGAGGTCTTCTAGCAGATAGATGATAGATTTATGACAAAAGAAGGCTTCAGGGATCAGTGGCCAGTCTTTTCTCTGAGTCCATGGGGAGAACAGTGTGTCCAGTGGAGGGTGAAAAACTAATTCTGACAGCTATAGCCTACCAAATCACCCAGCGGACAATTCCTTAGCAAATAACTTTAAATACAAATGGCATTAAACAAACTCTTTGTGGAATAATGTACAAATACGTATTATCATTTTAATAACATGCCTTATTGTTATTTGGTAATAGTCTAAATGTAAATGATGTCACAAAATATTATTTAAAGTTAAAAACACGAGTAGATTCTGTAACATGCTCGTCTTAGTTGATAGGCAATTGTGGATGCCTCCATCACCTCGGGTAGCTGTAAGATATGGATACTGCAGCGCGCCACACATGAAGCACACATAAAACGCATAACACGTTAGGATAACGTAAAAACACCGTGTGTGAAATCTACATATAAGCCTACAATAAATAACATATAGTAGGCCTACATTCCTGAGTGTATCTGGCATGTATAATACATTGCCTACAGACAGGACATTATGGTAAAGTATGCTATGTCGGTTGCAGTCATTTATGTCCTCCCATCAGTTCATATGGCTCAACGGAAAAACAGTTCTAACGTCTAAAAAAAAGGCTTTGTTTTAATTGGAATTATGCCAGGTCTCACATTTGCGATCGAAAAGTCCAGACAGAAGTTGAAGGACCACATGCATGCGCCTACCTGCGAGTGCTTGAAAAAAGCAGAGATGCGAGTGATGTGCAGGCTGAGGCATCTCGAGGCGCATCTTGCTCGGTAAATACTGGTAGTAAAGAAGGTGTCGTCCTGCTTCCTCGCAGACACACTTCCCGGGGTTGTTAATACTATAATCCATAGACACAGGGTCATACACACGTTCACGGTCTTGAAAAACATGGTCCGACGGTTGTGTGTTTAATCCTCTCACAGACCTGGACTACACTGCGTGCGGACTCCGCTGGAGAAACTAAAGAAACTTCAATTATACACTGGGAGGAGTCAGGGTTTGATGTACCCTGCTATTGGAGGATTCGGTTGTGATTGACATGTGGTGGACATCTAGCAGGTAGATGCAGCGTGAGTCTCCTACTCAACAATTAGGCTAAACCTGTTGTTCAATGTGTAAAGTAGAATAAAATAATAACTTTTTTTTCAAACAAACATCAGGGATGGCAGGGATTTCAAACCTTTTCCTGGGCAGTTTGGGGCAGTTTAATATATAT
>JAODLL010013274.1:0-28786 GCA_026546735.1 Forbesichthys agassizii | reverse complement strand
AAATGGCAAGAATTAAAAATGAACTCAGAACAACACAAACACAAAAGCGCCTCAGTGCACTGTCACTGATGGCCATTAAATCTCAGCTGGTCATGGACTTGGATTTTTATGACATTGTAACAGAGTTTGTTAACAGGAAAGCCAGGAAGAAGACCCTGAGGAGAGAGAGACAGAGACTCTGAGAGGAGGAGAGAGAGAGAGAGAGAGAGGCCCAAAGGAAAGGAGGAGAGAGACAGAGACCAAGAGGAGAGGAGGAGAGAGACAGAGACCCTGAGGAGAGGAGGAGAGAGAGACAGAGACCAAGAGGAAAGGAGGAGAGAGACAGAGACCCTGAGGAGAGGAGGAGAGAGACAGAGACCCTGAGGAGAGGAGAGAGAGAGACAGAGACCCTGAGGAGAGGAGAGAGAGAGACAGACAGGAATGTGTTTGTGTGTGAATTATGGAAGAATGTTATTCATACAACTGTATTGGTAAAGGGGAGGCACAATGTGCTTGCATATGCCAGCTAGTTGTCACCAATAAATAGTAACCAAAAATTAAAAAGCTTGATTGTGTGGGTGGGGTGGGGTGGGGGGCCCTACAAAACATTGTGCCCAGGGGCCTCTGAATTCTTAATCTGGGCATGATCATCACTGCTAGCTAAAGCTGACAAGCAAATGTTTACCACTAGCATTTGTTTGGCCAGACTATAAGAGGATGCTGCAATCCCGCTAGCCGGCGTTTATATATTGTAGGCCTACTTCACCCTACTTTACGTTTCTGTGCCATTTTATGGTAAAAACTTGTTAAGGGTTCAGTCTCAGTGAAGCTACTGTACGCGCCAGTCAATAATAAAATACGTCACAATACGATCTATAGTAGAACTTTTTTAATCGGCTATTCATTTTAATTTAAATAGAAAGTAGGGCTGTCACTCAATAAAACATTTTTTATTGTGATTATTCGCACGTTTTAACTAATTGCAATTAACAAATCGCAAATTTAACCTGTTCCGAAATGAACCTTAGCTATTTTTTTTATAACATATGTCAGTTTTATGCAAATGTTTGAATTGAATTTATTTATATTTAAAAAATGTAATACAAACATTCATCTTAACATATAGGTAACATTTTTAACATAAAAATTGTTACGTAAAAGTGTGCGATTAATCACAATTACATTTTATAATCGACTGACAGCCCTAAAAGAAAGGTATTAGAGCATGCCTGTATTATTTTAAAGTTCATTTCAAAATTGGATTTTCTCAAAATTCCTATATTCTATCCTAGTTGTTCTAGTTGCCCTCTCTACGAGCTGGGCAGCTGGGCAACCGGATGTTCGTATCTCCTTCTCACACAGAGAAAACATCAAGAAGAAGGTAATACTTTTGGTGCAACAAACTAAAATACTAGATACAATACAAAAATAAATACATAAAACATTTGCCGCTAAATAATTGCATTGAATATATTTTAATAAAGTGAAGTTTATATTGCAGTAATTTTAGGAGTGAAAATGTGTATCCTATTTATCTTTTCACTATTGACATTTTAATCGGGCTACTTGTCTGATCAGGCAAGTAGTATCCTCTGGCACTTGCACTTAAAAAAAAAATCGACTTGTCCCAGACAAGTGGACAACCCTTAATTTCGAGCCTTGCTCCCAAATCTTTGGCTGTGCTCCTAAGTAAGAGTTAAAAAGTCAGTGTAGAGCTCTGAGTATCCCTATCTCAAAAGTCCACAAGAAGCTGTTAGGTATGAAATAACCTATTAACTTGTGGACCAAGCTGCATTTTATTCCACAAATGACCATCCTTTCAGCCTTTTAAATATGGTAAACGTATGCTATGTTTAAGACACAACGGAAGATACTTTCTGCTGAATAGAACTGTTAGTTGCCGGGTTAATTCATGTGCAAATGTCTGCTGGAGGACTTAAGGTATATCATATACGATATTTTAAACATTAGGCAATAGCAGCAAACAACTATTCTCTCGTCTATGTAGATATAATGGAATGAAAGAATCCTGAGCAGAGAATGAAAACAAAACTGTGTGTTGTAATCAAAGATTCTCTGTTGTTTTCATATGCGGGCCATCCACAAATGCATGCTAGTGTATGTGTACTGTACGTACGTGGTCCACAGAGCATCTTTTGCTATGAAATGTTGAAGTGACATCTTGCAGTAGAATGTCATATAGAGCCACCTTAATATTGTATAGCTTTAGTTTATCGGGATCATTTTCTGTATTTCAGGCATTAACGCACCCTATAGGTGATCCCCACAGGCAATGTGGTTCACCAAATTGCTGCTAATTAAATTAAGCATGACATGTGTGCAGAATAATTTAACATTTCCATTTATAATATAGTATTAAAGTTATTTACAGGGTCAACAAGGCACCGTAATCTTTCACCTAGTATTAGAACAATGTAGAGCTCAACATGGACATCATATGACTCATGAACAGATTCCTATCTCAGCAAATTTGATGGCAAAACACAAGTCACAGTCAAGTCTTCAGTTTCCATGTCAACAGGCTGACAGTCTCAGAGATCTCAAGTAAGACCATCACTTTAGTTGCGAAAGCATTAGGCTAAGTTATCCCAGTCCTACAACTTACAATGTACTATCAATCAATCTTTATTTATATAGCACTTTTCAAACAAATTCATGTAACACAAAGTGCTTCACACTACGTCATTAAAAACAATTCAAAATGAGTTAAAACAATACAATATACAAAAAAAAAATATATATATCTGTGAGTTTAAATTTACTGTGCTTCCTCAACTAGAAATCGGTCTCATAAGGGAGAACTTGGCAGTAACTGAGGATTCAACCACTTGTACTCCTGTGTGAAAACATAAATTGACATCTCATTCTTTTTTTTGGAGCCCTGCTCTAAAACCCAATTATGCTACTTGACCCTCGGTAGTTTCGAAAGATGTAGTGACAATTAAATGAAGTGAAACTTAAGCCAGAAAGCAAATGTTATATAACGACCTTATAAAAAATAACTTAATCACATAGAAGATACTGTAGTCTATGCCTTTTCTGACCTAAAAGTCCCTTGGTATTTTTCTTCGTTCAACTGCATCCATTTTTAAGTCTACTTGGGACTAAAAAGCCCTGACTTATCTGTAGGAAAGCTATATAATGCACAGTGTTTATTAATATCTGTCAAAGTAAAATACAGTGTGAACTCAAGCATTTCATGTAAATTATGAACTGTGCTCAGGCCTTTTGCAGTACTTGTGCTAAGTGATTAGCACTAGGCTAAGTGATTTATTGTTAAAACAGGTATTTACATGACTACAACAATTAAAGTGTGCAGTGAGTTTACAAAGTCTGAGGAGGACAAACATATTGTTTCACAATAACGACTATCATAACCAATAGTCACGTTTTCCTGAAAATGTGACCAAACACACACAGGGTTCTGCCGAATGAGCTTCATTATATCTGGATAGTCTATTTTTGTTCTTACAGTTATAAACTTGTCTTACAATTTACCTCAATTTCTGTCTGTTCTCACAAATGTTGATAATATACTGAGACCATATAGAGCAATACAATACGCTGAACATTGGCTCACAATACTCCACTTTTTAAGTGGACATTTGCTGTACATGTTCAACCATCTCCTGGCATCGCTTGTCCTGATTCCCAAATGACACAGTGAAGCGAGAAACGCAGTCCATGAGAGATACATTTAATATAGAGATAACAAGAGAACAGCAGGAGACTTGCATGAGTTTCTGTCTATAGATAACAAATCAGTTTTCTGCGTTTTGAAAAGCTGTGCACAAAGACAGGACAGCTCATTGAAGAACATTGTTTCCTGCAGAAAGAGATTTTCTGCCCCCGATTCTTGATGACAATACTGTATATCACAGGCTATCATGGTGTGTTCGTGGTGAGATGTCAGTTTAGTTGGAAGCTAGGTTCAATATATTTTTAGGTTAGCCATAGCATGTTTACAATCTCAGTCGCCCAACACCTATCTGCACTACCCAAACACACCAGGTATGCTTTAGACCTGACTATAATAACATTTTACACTTACTGTACATCCAGTTTTGGGTAAAGCAATACTTATAATTATAATACTAAAATAAAAAACAAGCAGTAACAATGTTAGATATTTAATATAAAGGCCTATAATAATTGTAATATAATAAAATAAGATTATACAGTAAGAGGCTGTGATATAAGTATTCAATATTCATATAATGCTGACAGAAATAGAGAGAACCCGAATTTAAAGCTACACCTAAGATGGTACATATTTGTGGTTTTTCATTGGCTTTAACAATTTCAGCCAAGTCTACTTGGTAGGCCTATGCCTTCAATTAAATGAGAAAAAACGACATAGGCTGCACAGCGTATCTGGAGTTGCTCTGTCTGTGTGTGTGCGGGTGTATGTGTGTGTAAAGCAGCAGGGCCTACCGCTAACTATCTCCTATGGCAAATCACCAGTTCCTACAGCTCTACATCATCACAGCCACGGTGGCTGAGCCACCAACCATTCACCGTCTAGGCTACAGTAGTTGACACCACAGTTCGTGACCAACAGTAGCCTACATTACATTAAACACTGGGCTCGAAATTACGATCAACTAAAAGCAGAATTATTAGAGGATTAAGAAACAGCTCATTCCAAGTACGTTCCGTGGCGACATGATCGGACATAATCTAGTCTAGTGGATGTTACCTGCTCCTAGAGTTGGCCATCGTTGTGTGACAGCATGCGGTGCTCATATGGTATCAGAAGTGAAAGCCCAGACGAACAAGCCGAGTTGGGAAATGCTGCTCAACCAAAATGGATATGTATTTTATAGTTAAACAACAACATTATTAGGAGCAAAAAGCCTATGTTGCTACGGCGTGCAATAGCCTGATACAATAATACGCATCATTGGCTGGAATTACAGTAGCTAGATTTAAAGATTCATTACCTCGTGTCCCGTTCTCGGATTAGAAAACAATTCCGTCCAGTTTACCAATCGCTATACGTTTCAGATGTAGGCTAGCTATGTCGACCTGGGAAAGGCTCCGTGTGCCGAATAATCCACTACAGCCCGAGAGTGCCGAGACATGGCAAGCGGTAAACGGTGACCTACTTCCGAAGTGGCATGCTGGAGATAATATTCATGCGCTGCTTTCGCTAGATTGCCGTTGCACCGGGACAACATGCGCAACACATCGCTACAGTCTACAGGGCAGAGCCAAATAATCAAAGTGGGTGTTTATTAAAGCCCGCTCTTTAACGCGGCTCGGTACCTCTGCTCGGTAAAGGTCAGGGGTTGGGACCGTTCGCAATAAAAAACAGTAGACCTAATCCACTTTGCTGGGAAAGATAAGTGAGAAAAAGCATTTAAAATATGTTTAATTTAGCCTATAGTTTCATATTCTCTTATCAAAACATGCATTCGCTCATCGTGGTAATTTCCATATGACCCAATAGTGAGTGTGCTGTCAATGTTAATCATTTATCAACCAGCAAAATATAATATTCTGGACTGTTAGGAATAGGCTACTAATGGCCTACACTATCAACAGCTTTCACTGACCAAACACAAAAGGATATGATTAGCTGGGCTGGAATATTCCGCTCTGACACTTCTGTCTGTGCAGAAACAATGAATACTGGGAGGGAAAATTCTGCTTTTTAAAGACATTGTGTTATCACCTTGACATCCACTCAAAATCCAGTTTTAATTGGTAGAACTGATTATTGGCCTCATCACTATCTGCTTTACAGTGTGTAATTAACATCTGTAAACGAGCTGAGTGTATAACTTAATGAGGCGTGAGCAATATGGGAAGCAGAGCTGACTGCTAAGCTCTGACCCAGACCACACAACACAACTACACGCACTCGTGCGCGTGCACACATACACACACTGTACACTGTATATAATCAGGTCAGTGTAAAGAAAACCAGAACATTATGCAAACAATATGTATTTCTATTACTTTCTGTTTCCCTCTTTGAGCCTCTCCCCATACATTTAGTGATTCCTCCAACCAGGGTAAATGACGTGCTTATTATACCAACCCTCGCAGGATTTTAACAGAGCAGTCAACCACTGTCCTCCTCCAACACCGAACACACTTTAGGGTATTTAGCACTAACACGTTACAGGCTAATGACTCCTCATTCCCCGCTGTTCAGTCATTATACCCATTAAGATTCCCATATACGTTGTGAAACATGTCAGCTCCCAACCCCCCACTAAAGCAAAGCAACATCAACAAGTATTACGGATCACAATGCTGAAAGATACCATTATTATCTCATTCGAAGCCACATCGTATGTCTTGTACACTCAAACTGCACTCAAGGCTTCTCTTAAATGACCTGCAAGTCATCTGGATAGAGGATAGCTGACCTGAAATCACATTAGACTGTTTACCGACCAAACTCATGGTTGTACTGCAGTGTGTATTAAAAACAAGATCAACAGAAAATTGTGCCTAGATTAAGTTGTCGCGAATATGGACAAATTGGACTGAAAAACGCAACAAAAGCTTTGTACTGTAGATTCACAACAATACCGATGCAACTTTTTATTTTCAAGCCCAAGAGTCTATCCTACAGCTGAACACCTCAGATCAGATACGCCACTGTGACACAGAGCGTAATTATCTCCTCCTACTTACTGCTCCTCTTCAAAGTAACCCAGGAGTCCGACTGGCAGACAGGGAGAACGAAGCAAGAGAGAGCGGCATAGACAGAAAAAGACAAGGCAGATAGAATTCAAAGATACGGCGGGTGAGGCGCGAGAGGAGGAGAGAACAGACGGCGGGGGAATCCTACACCGCACCCCTCATCAAGCAGAACAAGTCAACCTTCCTACAAATCGTGCAGGTTTCTTTCACATTACCGCCGGGTTTCTTGTGCCGTGAAACACTTTGACACCGCCTTTCAGAGAAAGCAGGAGCGGGGGGAAAAAAACAACACGTGTGCGGTAAGGTGAAAACAAGATCTTGCTATTTTCTGAATATTTTGACAGCAACGTGTCCTTTACACGACAGGGATAGCCTCACTGTATTAGCATCGGTAGTGTGCCGATGTGCTGCCAATCACGTGTGTTTCAAACCTTTAGTAAATTGTAAAAGACAAGCTCTGTGCAGCTGCTGTTGTTGTCTGCGCTTAATTCATTCACATGACATAGTAGGCCACACTTTATTTCCCCCATGGTAAAATAAATGTGAACATTTGTCATACTAGATCATGGAAAAGCGCAATATCGACATTTCTTTATTGTGGTCTTATTACCGACTCCCCCATTTGTGTGTTTGAAAAAGGTATAGTCAGTGAATGTAAGATAATACACCACACGGTCCTGCACATGCTGAAAAAAAACATCAGGTGTTTACTGCACAGCCCTGACTGTAAATAGAAATATAAAGCTTCTGAGGGAGCGCCTTATGGCACTGATGGGAGAGGTGTTTTTGGTTTGATCGAGTTCAAATGTCAACAATATTTCTCCAGAATGACTACACCTTTAATTGCAGTACTAGTTCTACTCTGCCCCCCCGCCACCACATACTCTCCCCGATTGTGTGTGTGGAAACGTGTGATGACAAGTTGTAGTATAAACGCAGTGAGAGAGAGAGTGCCACAGAGATACGCACAGATGTGGCCACCGCCACCACCACCATTATCATCATCATGGTGGACAATGAGGAGAGGGGTGGAAGCCTGGCAAGAGTGTTTCTAAGAAAAGAGGGTAGAAGAGGAAGTGGTTCTGCCCGGCCCGCTGCGGTGCCAGGGCCTCCGTAATGCCACTAGCGCACGCCAAACGGAAGGCCACTAGGCGCCATGTGCTGTCCAGCAGAGAAGCCCCGATGTTCGGCTGTCACAGCAAAGGCCTCTGTGCCAGTCTGTGGCGCGGGGCTTTCGTTTCCACCCCCCAAAAAACCCTGAATACAAGCCCAGCCAGTGTGTGATAACAGAGACAAGAGCCAGGCTCTAACCCTCACATCGACTGCAGCTGTGGGCCTGGCTGACAGCTGAGCTGACGCTAGTCTTTGGGTCTCTGTTCCGCTCAACCCCCCCTGCCCCCCCCCCCTTCCCCCTTCTCTCCCCGAGCAGCCAGAGAGCCTTAAGTCTGCTATAGCTCCACTAAGCAGACCTGTGATTTTCACAACTGTGGCATTGGTGGAGTGCATGAGAGAGAGAGAGAGAGAGAGAGAGAGAGAGAGAGAGAGAGGGGAAGGGAGAAAGAGAAAGATAGAGAAAGAGAGAGAGAGACCATCACAGACAAGTAGAGAAATAGAGAGAGAGAAAGAAAGTGAGAAAGAGAGAGAGAGAAAGAGAGAGAGAGAGAGAGCTAGCTAGCTAATTGGTTTAGAGAAATTGACTATATACACTGTACTATAGCAGAACTTTGCAAATCCCAAGTCCCTACAGGCCCAGGGATCATACAAACCAGTGAAATAATCTAACAACTGAAACACGTTATAATACCAGAGACCATCTTGTTATGAAATGAAACCTCCATGGATCCATTTTGTATCCATGGAGGGTGTAGGTGTGCATGTTTGTGTTGTCTTGAAAGTATCCAGCTGCAGACCAAGTAATGAAAGCAAGACAATAACAAAGATACTGAACAAAACTTACATTTAGTGCTTTTGTTTTTCCACAAGATTCTGATTCTTCTATTTTAGAAAAACTATCGACTGTTCTACATCAGTCTAAATCGTGAATCGTGTAAGACATCAAGTGTAAGACATCAATTCACAACAAGTTTATTACCAAACACAATTTTTTTTGCAGGCCTGTGTGTGTGTGTGTGTGTGTGTGTGTGTGTGTGTGTGTGTGTGTGTGCGTGTGCGCGTGTTTATTTTATTTTAGGAAGCCAATTTAGCTGCTTCCTGGTATTGGCTTCATGACCAGCTATACATGTCTGTTAACTTCTGTTGTTTGTTAATTTCCATATTCATTTTAAAGACTCATTATTAGAAATAAGTGTGTGGGTTTTAATCAATAATAACAGTATTGTAATTGTAATATTGGGAAGCTGCAGGAAATTGATGGAAGGGATATATTACTTAAGTTAACTTATCATGCTAATTAATGTCCTCTTCGATTTATGAATGTCCTTTATCAAACAATACATTATATTCCAATACCAGACCTCTCTCGATTTAAATAGCCAAAATGATCCTATAATCAATCAGTAAGAAGAATGTTTACATTGGTAGTAGGCTAGTGAAGGGTATAGGTGTTCACTGATGGTAACACAGATACTTCATGTCACAGTAAGATAGGCTACTTCATAAATAATGGACATGGAAACTATGTGCAGATTAAGATTTATGTCCACTTACATGCTTCATGTGTGGTAATGCATTCATTCAACTGCTAGGCTAGTCTGGCACTAAGGACTATATGTCATGCTGTTAAATGTTTTGCTGCTACCACCGCAGGGCAGACAATGTAGACCAGTATCGTACCGTACGTATACTGTAGGCAAGTTGTTTTTTGTCTGCCCAAACAAACAAGCATTGGCTACTGTAGAAATCAAAATAATTTCCAGATACGAAGAAGTAGAGTTGTGTATTTTGTAGCCTAAGATACATACTATATAATACTAGACTAAATAAGTAAATTACACATTTCCATGTATCTAAGGCCAGCAGCTACGTCTCTTCAATATTTATCATGGAACATTAATCCAGCAATCGCTAAAACCGCTGTAGCCATTAGCCTCAAAAAGAGTTACAGTGAGCTGCTCAAAGATGTTCGGTGATTACGAAGTTGAATATTTCTGTGGTCTATAGGCTACCTGTACTCACCGAGTCAACAGACTTGTGCCACCTGCATGACTTCGGGTTGTGATCAATTGAATTTTCAAGTTACTTTTGGAGGTGTGAAAAACACCAACAGTCTGGCGTCATTCTGAGATCCTTTTATTCCAAGTCGGAGAATCTCATCGCTTGCTGCATGCCTGTGTCATCTTCGTTTACAATCTGTCTGTCAAATAAAAAAGCTGAGAGCGATGTCTCCACTGATAATATTTGAGAATAATCGTTAAATATATGAAGATCACTGTACTTTTACACAGGGTGATGATGTGTCAGGTGTATCGTTCCCTCAAGTCAAGGAAAACAGAGTGGGCGACTCAGTTGAGTTATGTTCTGTCCCGACTCGGTGAAGCTTTTCTCGAAACTGCACGCCTATGTGCGCCATGCATAGAAATCTCCCTATAAATATATATTGTACAATATAAACTCAATTAGTTGTCGAAAGTAACTATAGAGCAATTTCATTCACTCATACTCAAGCAAACTGCGAGTCACTTGAGTATTTTTTACATAACAGCATCATCCGCTTTTATGTTGACGCATCATGTTGCTAAAACATGGAGTTTCTTAAAGGGACATAGACGCAACCTCCACATGCCACAATTCCCGCTTTGACATAAGGTTTCACTTTTAATGTAAGATAAAGTATCCTATATTATGTATGTATGACAAGTTGTTATTACAGCTTTGTTATACTATATACTCTTGCTATAATAGGCTGCCTTTGGCCAACGTGGTTTTAATTGCCAAATCCAATTCCGTTCTAATCTGGGTTTTGGCATAATCTGTGTATTGCATGATTGTTATAGGCTATTGTCAGACAACACACACATTTGAAGCAATGTGCTGGAATGTAATGTCTGAGGCTGTGTATGATTTAGCACCCTTTTTCCTCATGCCTGTCATTTATGTAGGATATACGTCTAACAACTGTTGTTGAGACTAATATAAATGAACTGGTTTGTATGTCTCTCAAAAACACCAGTCAAAATAAACAATAAAAATGTGATAATTAACAAGATCCAAAACTATGTGGACAAGGAACATGACTGGACCCATTCCGGTATCTACTTCCTTCATGGATAGGATAGATTTAGCATGGCCAGGAGGACTAAACAACATTCTGTGTCAGGTATTGTTAATGGTTAATGGGGCAGAATTAGTCTCTGCCATAATCAATAATATCTGGTAAACTTCTCCTGTTGTTCATATTTATCATGATTTTATCTGATAACCTAAACTGAGTTATGTTTAAAGGACATTAGATTATGATGCACATAATTTAAACACAATTTAGATTCCTTCCATTTCATAAGATTTATAGGGTGAACCATTACAACACAAGTCATACAAAATGTGTCTACCTCAGTGTTAGAAAATGCAGTTTTAACCCGAAGCAAGTTGGTGTCCTCAAAATACACACAAAGAAAGTATTTTTAGACATAACTAAAAATTAGCAAATTCTTTTCGTCAAAGATACCAGAGGAGTTATATTGAAAACATCACAGCTCAATGTGTTGCATTGTCCTTATAGCTAGCGCAAGGACATGCATTTGCTTAATGTCACACATCTACATTACACTGTTGAGCGACATTTTTATCTGAAGGCTCGGTGGAAAAGAGCAAACAGCTGTAAATATTTCAGTCTTTTGTAGACTGAATTGAATAAATCACATCAAGGAGCGATAATGAACCAAGGAGTTGCTGGACATCAGTCAGTGTGATTTAGAGCAGCTGAGAAAGATTACAAGCAATGATCATCTTAACAGGAAACTGTTGCTGTGGTGGTGATAGACAAAGTGTGCCAATTGCACAATGGGGTTGTTTTTTTGTACATTATAATAGACTACTGTGTACATTGTATGTCCCCAACGTTGTTTTCTATAATGGCAAATTGTTGGTTGTCAGTTAGAAAAAAGAATTACAAATGGAATTATAATGTGAACGTTGTGAACATTTTTAAAACATAGGCTTGTACAGGACTCATTGAGTGACAATGTGGGACTTCCATTACGGTTGATGGGTAATACACCCAAAAGAAGTAGCATTCATTGCTTGTGTCTGTATCTTATCTTACAGAGACAGATACAACAAAAAGTTTAATCACACATTGCATTCAAGATACAAGGAAAATAATTATTGCATTTAATTCAAACAAACGTTTTCTACGATATTCTACGAATATATTCTAAAGCAAACAAGATGTTTCCATGACCATCATTTGCAACTACATACAAACCATAACAGAAATGAATTCTAATTATACAAAACTTTTTTTATAAGATTGAGAACAGCTAGCAGGATGTCGCATATTTGTTTATACTGTAGTGAGAGAATGTTTGTCATTTTCTATCTCCATTTAGTCAGGGACAACACATAAAACATTGTAATAGATCACAATAAACAGATTGATTCCAATACCAATTAATTTTTGACACCTGTCCCTGGTTATGCCTATACATATACAATTACTACTGAAAAGGTGACTTAATAATACAATATGTTTAATTTTCTCCATCATACATTGTCAGAAAAAATAAGAAATTATCTGTAGAATGTTATTGCAAACAACAAAACAACATATAATGAAAAAAGACTGTCACAAAATAAACAGAAAATGGTCTGTCTAATAGTGTATACTAATCTGAAAGAAGAAAAACTCCAGTCAACCTGAATATAACTTTATAGTTAGTATGTCATTAATACTCATACATAATCCTCTCCTTAATTTATATTTAGCCATAACTTGGTAATTTATTTTTTACTTAATAAAACGTTGTACTGTAAATGTGAGTAAAGTAGTATGCATGTGTTTATGTTTTTAATCATCCAACTATTCTAACTTACAAATATTTGATAGGATATATGGCAAATATACTAATGACAAATTGGAAATGATTGGAGTAAGTCAGCCATGTAACATTAGAATCACTTTTATATTCTTTCACAATTTTAATTAGGCCATGCATTCACATGGCTATGCAGAACTAAACATTGCCTACAATTTATTAAGAAATTACAATTTACATTAATTTGTTTGATACACAAAGCAGTTCTCATAAACTGTAGATTCAGTGTGCTTAATTAAAAGAAAAAATTAAAATCAGCACACTAGAATATCAACAGTACAGTAAATGTTCCACATACTAATTTACAGTATTGGTAAACGTGTTTATTACACTACAATGTCTAAAACCCTAGTAGCTTCATAATATAACAACTTATATAAGGCGTGTGCAAGTTCAGGATTCATAATAGTACAGTACAAATCTGGAGTTATCCATTACTGTTTGTACAAACTATTGAAGGCTCGTCCAATAACCAGTCTGCGTACCTCACTTGTACCCGCCCCAATTTCATATAGCTTGGCATCTCTTAGGAACCGGCCCATAGGGTAGTCATTGATGTAGCCATTCCCACCTATTAAATATATTTACAAAATTATACAATGCGTTTTAACGTTTAAACTGTGTGCACACATACATATTAAAGAGATGGAACCATTTAAAATCTATATAAAAGTTATGTCCATTAAAATGCATACAAATATCTTTCATTTCATTTGGCACTTACCCAAACACTGGATTCCATCCAAAGCAACTTGAGTGGCATTCTCTGCACAATAAAGAATCACCCCCGCACAGTCCTGCAATGGTACCACAAATCAATGTGGTTAAAAATCCTGGGTACTCTCGGCACAAATCAAGATTGTGTAAAATATACCAAAATCAGCCTGATTTGGCTGAAATCTGAAGTTTCTCTCACCATGGCACTAATATGTCCTTTGTCACAAGCTTTTGCTACATTGTACAAGTACTGCCGGCAGGAGCTTAGCCTGGTATACATGTCAGCCATCTTGCCTTGCATCAACTGGGAAACAAAGTAAACAATACCACACATTAGGAAAGGGTCACTTGACTACAAATGACAAGCTACTGTAATCATGTCTCACGTATTAAACATTCTATGAAAGTTTTATTGTAAAATAACTAAACCTGAAAGTGCCCAATCTTCTGTCCAAAAGCTTCTCTGACGTGAAGGTAAGGAACTGCAACGTCTAGTACTGCCTGCATGATGCTAAAAGTAAAACCATTTGTGAGCGGTGTCTACAAATAAAATAAACAATAAAATACATTTTACAACATGCAGTAAAAGCTCAAAGTTTATTTTGCAGCCATACTAATTTTGATTAATATAAGACAAAACATGCAGACTATAACGGTCCCCACAACCGCCGCTGTTTGCATTGCAAGTAAAAAAAAAATTTTTTTTAAAACACAATCACATGAAAACTGATTTTGAAATTTGCAAGATTTTTCATATGAAAATAAATTACGTCATAGCACCACAGCATGAATGATATGAGTACAAGCAAATAAAACATGGGGTTGATAGCTTGCTGGTCCGGTAAATTCAGCAAAACCCCATGAGCACATGGAAAATAGCAATTACATATAATTACCATAGACGGCTATAATCCATAATAAAATATATATAATAGAAAGAAAATACATACAATCACAAATGATATATATACACACACACACACACACACACAGACACACACAGACATCTTGTCAATGAAAAAAAATGACATACAGTATTATGCAGATGTCTTGGAAGACATGCTTCATTAACATTGTGTGGAAGTCAGGGACAGTGCAAAGGGATGGCAGGTGGTTCCTTTGTTCAAAAAGAGGGACCAGAGAGTGTGTGCCAATTACAGAGGTATCACACTATTCAGACGCCCTGGTAAAGTCTACTTTAAAGTGCTGCTGGAGAGGAGGGATCAAACGATAGGCAGACCTCGGATTGAAGAGGAACAATGTGGATTACGTCCTGGTCATGGAACAACAGACCATCTCTTTACTCTCACAAGGATCCTGGATGGGGCCTGGGAGTATGTCCATGCGGTCTACATGTGTTTTATAGATCTGGAGAAGGTGTATGACCAGGTCTCACAGGGGATAGTGTGGGAGATGCTGCGGGAGTATGGGGTGAGGGGGTCCCTTTTAAGGGCAATCCAATCCCTGTATGTTCAAAGGGAGAGCTGTTTACGGATTCTCGGCAGTAAGTCGGACTCGTTCCAGTTGGGTTTATGTCTCCGCAAGGGCTGCGCTTTGTCACCTATCCTGTTGTGATATTCATAGACAGGATACCGAGGCGTAGTCGAGGTGGGGAGGGGCTGCGGTTCGGTGGGCTGGGGAGCTCTTCGCTGCTTTTTGCAGATGATGTGGTCCGTTTGGCATCATCGCTCCGTGACCTGCAGCACTCACTGGATCGGTTCACAGCCGAGTGTGAAAGATAGGGTCTCTAAAGGGGCATTCCCACTACCGTCTGCAAAAGCTGCGCCTACTGCGGTGGCAAGCGTCAGGTTGAACGCAGAGGTACGTGCAGAAGTGGATGGGAGTCGATCAACACTATGGGCGATATGCAGACTGGCAGCGCTTTGTCTCATGAAGATTAGCAGTGAGGATAAGGGCATGAGGAAATAATAGTCTATGTTGGTTGTCCACCGGCACAGCCAGGTATGCTACATGAAGCCCAGCTAACAAAATGCATTCAGTTTTCTAGCGTTATAAGCATACAACTTTTTTTCTCTCAGAAGATCTTAGTTTCACCAATATTATGCTTGACAAACCGCTTGTTCCAATTTAAAAAGCATTTACAAAAGATTAAATTCTGCATTTTCTCTATTGCCAAGCAAACACATTCCTCCCGACATATTTGTACATGGGAACATTTTTGTACTGTTCCGGGTACTTATTAGTCCATTATATTCTGGTTTTCGGATAAAAAAATATGATCAATGTAGAAGCTGTCCAGATGGTCAGCAAGACCTGTTGAACGTTTGCCTCCGTCAATTTGCTAGATGGCAGAATTTAGGGGTGTGTACAGCTTGCTCCTGCCACGCTTTCTGCTCTCCGACGCCATGCCGCCGTTGTTGCCGGTGGTGTGAATGCCCCTAAATCCGAGGCCAGGAAACCGATGGAGTGTCTACTCCAGGTTGGGATTGGGATCCTCCAGTCCGAGCTGTTTAATGTGACTCGGGAAAGGAAGGTTTGTGGTCCCCCGCTGGAGCTGCCGCTCCGCGACCCGACCACAGATAAGCAGTTGACATATACATACATGCATATATATGCATGCATGCATGCATATATATGCATGCATATATGCATGCATGTATGTATGCATATATGCATGCATGTATGTATGCATACATACATACATGCATGCATATATATGCATGTCATATTATTTTAAATGACAAAGATATCTGCATGCATACATACATAAACACACACACACACACACACATATATAGCGTATGTATATATTTTTCCCCACTGTCTGTGTATATAAAGAGTGAATGAATTCAAAGGGAAGCTGAGGTGAAGCCGGTGGGACAGGACTTACCCAACTGGCCCTGCAGAGAGGATCAGCCTCTCCAGATCCAGTCCACTCATCAAGACATACACGCCTTTGTTCAAAGGGCCAAGAATGTTCTCCGCTGACATGCACAGAGCAATCCGCATGGGCATCAACTATCATGTACAACATGGGAGCAATACATAACAACAACATGACAATTGTACACATGCACACACCTGGGACTTTGCAGTCTTCAAAGAGGAGTTCACATGTGCCGGATCCTCTCATGCCCAGCTTATCCAGCGTCTGTGCTGTAGAGAACCCAGGCATACCCTACGGGACACAGATCCCAATACTCTTTTGAGCGGCTTTGACTTCGTATAGACAGAAGATATGAGTTTCCAAATGCACAGATTCTTCACAAAGCAGTTAAGGGCCTTTGTACTGTTTCATACTGTATATGGATACTTAAGAGCACCTACCTTTTCTACAATGAAAGCTGAGATGCCTCTTTGATGAGCCTCTGGTTCTGTCTTGGCGTAAGCAATTACAACATCAGCGTCTGGCCCATTAGTGATCCAGAATTTGCTGCCATTCAGAACATAGTAGTCCCCTTTGGAGCAATACAAAGAGACAACAAAATCACCAAGTCAAATTAAACCACAGAACAATAACAGGTATACATTAAAAAAAAAACATAAGAGATACAGCGATTATATTGGTTCTGTGATAACCTTGGTACAGTTGTGTGAAAACTGGAGAAGTGCTAAATAACTTCACATTTCTAGTTTACGCCAAACATTCTGTAGGTGGACCTAACATTTAAGAGGAGCTGATCATTTTAAAATATGTGTCTGTGTGTGTAGAAAGTGATACAACTTTTAAATCCTATTTAGATACAGGTGAATAAATTACAGTATTTGGTGTGGCACCTTTTTTCTTGGCTCGGAGCTTCATGGATACAACATCAGAGCCAGCGTTTGATTCGCTCATGGCCAGGGCTCCGACATGCTCCCCGGTCATCAACTGGCAAAAGAAGGCATCAAGGTAAGAACAGAGAGTGTGTTGTACCCCTTCTCATCTACACCATTGATTTGTTAAAAGGTACAGGGGGTGGGCGTACTATTATACTATTATCATATGTAGGCAAGCGTGTTAACGTGGTTACGAGAACACCAAAAGGGAATAACGGAAAAAATACATTGGCATTTGCTCCATACAATATTTTAATAACATGTATTTTCTATGTAAAACTATAGTGGAGTAATTTACCTTTCCCAAGCTCCGCCCCCTTTCACTTGCCCAACCTAGTTACTGTAACTAAGTAGGGAAAAACACCCTAGAAAGCTATTACAGCCAAACAGACAGTTGACGGAAGGTTGTCAGATTCAAAAAATGCTCAACTGTTATTGGAAAGCATGCAAAAAAGGGGCGGGGCTTGGGAAAGAGAACTGTAGTGTGTGAGTGTTAGCACAGGGCCATGAAGCATTTATTTGGTCTGAGGCGCTAGTGGCTTAGTGTGACATCTAGGGCAGAAAGCCACGTGCAGGCACTTTACCTGGAGAACTGTAGTGTGTGAGTGTGCACGTGGTTGCGTGCATCTCACCTGCACGTGTGTGCCCGTAAATACCAAGCAGCAGGTGCTCACCTTAGTCAAATACTTCTCCTTCTGCTTCACATTGGCGTGGCGTACCAGCTGATTGACACAAAGGTTGGAGTGGGCCCCATAACTGAGGGCAATGGCTGCAGACACCCGAGACATCTCCTCAAGCACGATGATGTGATCAAGGTAGCCCAGCCCGGTGCCACCATACTCCACTGGTGCAAATACAGTATTTAACTAAACTTTTTTTTTTTGTGTGTTAAGTAGCAAAGGATTCATGCCTTGAAATATGTGTGAAAAGTGTGTTTTTCTCTCTACTCCAAACTATTCTGCTCTTATGCACTTTAGTACTATGAACTTTTATATTCAGGCCACTAGGAACTTTGTTGTGATGATTTAATTATATATTGACGTGGTACTAGACACGATGACAAAATGCTGTAACTATTCGGACATAATATTGGTTACTTACAATTGCTGGTGTATGACTTGTCCAACTAATGACAAATGTACCACATGTAAATTGCTTTGTATAAAAGCGTCTGTCAAATGCCGTAAATGTATATTAGCTCATAAAATAGAACCTACATTATCCTGACCTGTAAAAAGGTAACCAATTTCACTGACAAGAAAGCATTGCTCACTTCCCTTTGGGGGTGTGTTACAATTTACAAGATCACTTTTCTCTGAGATTTCAGAACATTGAATCTGTACAGAACAATCTCCTTGTTATTTATTTTCATACCTGGAGCAGTGATACCCAAGAATCCCATCTCTCCCATTTCTTTCCAGAACGTCTGATGAAAAACCAACCAACATGTAAATCGTACTAACTCTTTTTCTGTGTATGGAACAGTGAAGATCTGCAAACATCTGTGGGATTATTGCACTGGATTTATTTATGTAATTAGCGAGAACTGTCATATAGACACATGGATATAGAGAAGGGCTCATGCTTGTTATATAATACCACCATCTAATGTCATATTGTATTTAAAATATGTAAAACAATATGGCCTGTAGTAATTACTATCTTACCCGCATTCCTGGAAATGCATTAGTCTTGTCGATCTCATCTGCACAAGGAGCAAGTTTTTCTGCACAGAACTTGCGAACTGTCTCCCGAAGCTGTGTACACAAATACCACAAAACAGTTCATTGTTTAATTTCACAATGATGTTTTTCTGAAGCCACCCCAAATGTCAGACAGCCTTGCAGCACTAGCTTTGTTTAAATGTAGACATGATGTCCTATGACTCACTACGACATAGGATACCTTATGCTGCCCATAGTATGCATTTAATCATATAAATACTAACTATATCGAATTAATAAGCCTATTAGTATTTTGGTATTTTATTTGATAACCAACGTCACGAACTTTCACCCAATCAAACGAGAGACATGACCCCCGCCCCCCTCCCCGCCCTGGTCTGGTCAAAATATAGCCTAATATATTTGGCTATGAATAATAGGTCTATGTTATCTAACGACCTAAAATACAATGAATTCAGCCACTCTGAATAAAGTAGTCATCACAAACACAAGATAACGTTGACTGGTTAAAGTGGTTTATATGCCATTAGTAAACTGGCTGCTGTAAGCCTTGTCACGTTTTCAAAATTGTATAGGCGTGATAATGTGGCTAGTTCAATATTTTAGGCTATATATTGTTGTGTTTTAACTTAGCTACAGTATATAGTTATGACCTGACAACTGTAGTATTCTGTGTCCTTTATCAACCTTCTGTTGATAATAGATAAACGTCGATTCATCCAGCCAAAATTTGGACGAGACGGTCAAATTTTGTCAGACAGGCTACAAAGTGAACTTTGTCTACATGCGCCAGCTAGTAATATTGGCTAACCTGGATTTGGTCTTCGCTGAGTCCATTTACTACGTCGTTAATGGCTATAGCAGAGCCAGCGCACCCTCTTCTTGTCAGCGTTTGGATAGAGATTCTTGACGTGACATGCAATGCACTTTTTACAGCAAACATACTGATATGTTACTGCTACTACAGGACTGGGGATTTTTTGTCTTAAATGTTTTAACAAATATTAAATGCAATGAAGTGTTCGCAACTGGAGCCTTCTCTGGCCACAACTTTGTTGTTCTTTTTCTTCTGGGATTTCAAAGCGCCTGCCAAACCGACTACAAGTGCTTTACCGCCACCTTCTGGACCGGACTGTGCTATGCCAGCTGCTATACTTATGTGTTTAATCAGATGCCAAATGCACGGAACTGTTTATGACCCATTTGCCGTGTTAGTCGTGATAAATACACCCTCCCTTCTAACCCTCCTACAGTCTACTGTTTTAGTGTTTTTATTCATCTATGTTGTTGAATAAATAATGTCACTTTCCCCATAATTATATTGCCACCTTGTTGGTCGCGTTATTTTACTAAACTCTGTGTGTGTGTGTGTGTGTGTGTGTGTGTGTGTGTGTGTGTGTGTGTGTGTGTGTGCTATATTTTAGTTCCAGGGTCTGTTATTGCGGTAGCTTCTTCTATCTTACAATTTATGAAGTATAGGCCTAGCCGCTAAGCCTAACTGTACAGTGGCCTATAGCCCAATTATTATTGATAATTAATCATATAGTTAGTAAGAGAAATTCTGTCAATTTCCATATTTGCGAAGCTCAGAATAAATAAAGGCAATACCGATCACATTTACAAGTAGGCTAAAGGTAGACATATCTTCTTCAGTAACTTTAATACATGTTTGTAGCAAAATGTATCAGTACAGCAGTGCCGCCGTGTGGTGTGAAGCAGATAATGTATGTGCTTGCTCAAAATCTCTCCAAATGCTATGCCTACAGTTTGGTAGTTTTACAAGCAAATGTATAGCTCAATTTTACACGGTATGACTATTTCAGTTTACATTTTTCAGGCCATGGAATGGGTCCAATCTTTGTGGGAACACATGTAGGCTACAGCAGGCCTATAGACACCGAATTCATATTTTATATAATTTCGATCGATTTATACAATTTCACAACAGGTAAAAGCAATTCTATGGGCACACGCATTCGTGTATGTGTCGGATTCTTTCGGTAACAATATTTTACTGTAAAAAGCTCTTATTTTTAACGTGAGTCACTCCCCCATATGCACAGTGGAATCACTCATGTTGTGCATGGGAGATGCGTCAACATTTCTGTATTGTCAATAGGCTACTCAATACTTTGGGTTAAAATGATATCACGGCATCGACGATGAGGGCTATTATTCGGGTTTATAAGGTGTAGGCATATAATACGGGCATAGAGAATGAGGAAGTCTAAAACAAAAAGTAAAACAGACGATTTTACAAAGTCAGGAAGCGAGAAAAGCCAAATGTAATGCGGAAGATTTGCATTCTGAGGCCGTATGTGTGCGCCCTTGCGCATGTGTGTGTACGTGCATGTGCATGCTTGTAGGCTATGGTGAACCGCGTACACGCACATCTTGCCTCGCCACTACTCAAAGAAGGGGTTCCCCGTAACAGCGCCAAGTGCGAGGATTGCTTACGGATGCCTTTTTCTCACTCGGAGCTTAAACCTACTGCAACCGTCATTTGGATATACAGCAAAGAACAGTAGAACTTTAACTGGACTGTGTTTCAACACTAAGTGAAATGATCAGATTTGAGAAATCAAGGATTGTCTACATTGATTAGGATTCCCCACGAAGTCGCGCTATGCCTAAAGAGTGCAGAAGGAGGATATCAAAAGAGTCTGTTCTTTCTGCGTCTGTGAGAAGTGAAGTGGGCCGTTCGGATCGTAAATCGGGCGTCAAGTCGTCAGGCATTTGTAATGAACTACTCCAGAAGGCAGACCAAGTCGCACCCTTGTCTGCGATGCAGCTAAACGAGGTGCGTCAGGTACCGCAGGTCACCATCACCCCGGAGGGAGGCGGCTCAGCCCGTGAAATGCAACAGGAGGATTGGGACGATACGGTGGTCCGGTCCCTGCGAAGGCAACTTTCCAGTTCCTCGATCTCCTCCACGGGGTCGTCCATTGTGGAGTCGGAAGACGACATCCTCAGTGACAACGAGAGCAAAAGCAGGGGCATTATCACTTTAGAGCATTTCGTGGATAATGGAGAAGTGAGTAGTGTGGCAAATACTGTTTGTTGTTGTTGTTGTTGTTGTTGTTGTTGTTGTTGTTGTTGTGGTCCTACAACATGATGATTAGTTTGATGGAATCAAATGTGCTTGTCACAAAGCAAGCACAAATAGGCAGTAATCTACCTGCAAAGAACCCCTTATTCTGCAAACAACTTCCTCACAGACCACAATGGTTTTAGGAAGTCTGTGAAAGATAGTTAAAACCACCAGCAGAGGTAATAAACAGTAGGTTATATATTATAGACCATCAAAACGACCTGTAGACTATATTTTACATTTAGTTTAGCATATACTGCACAGTTGTTGCAGATAATAGACCATTACTTTTGTAGCTCGAGGACCATTAGGTGAAAGCCATAGTGCTGTGACTGCCATTGATTTAAGCTTTAAACTTGACCTTTATGACTGTGACCCACCATCCACACACAGATAGTGGTAGCTTGGCCATGTGGGTGGAAATTTGTTTGCCTTTAACATTCTTCTCTGATAATGCTCTGATTTGCATTTGTGTAGTGTTTGTTATTGTTCCATGTATACGCTACTAGCATAACATTGTAACAACAGAGCAGAATAATAATAATAGTGTATTAGTAACATTAGTAAGGATACTAAGGCAATACTACAATGCCTTTCTATGTAATCTGTCTCAAGATTCTTACTTTGTAAGATTTTGTTTGTGTACACTTTCAGGATAGAACAGAACAAACGTATAAGTCCATATATTGCATGAGAAGTCGGTAGTAATTATCGTGACAGGCCTAAACATAAGTATACACCCATATATTTAAACATTAGGCCTCCGTGTGTGTATTAGAATAAAATTAAGATTAATCAAAGTAAGACACCATAGCGATTCCGCCCTTTTGCTAACAACATCATGTGCTTTTTGTCTTTGCTGTAGACAAATGTGACCTCGATTTTGACATGTATTGAGTGTGTGCCTTTATAATCCTCCTGCCTCCTTTTCTTTCCTCCATACAAGGCCTGTGTCTGTCATTTTCTTTTAAACAGAGTGAATACACATTGCCTGAGACACATTGTGTGTGCATGTGTGCTTGAAACATACAGAATATATGTGAGCAAGGGAGAGAGAGAGAGAGAGAGAGAGAGAGAGAGAGAGAGAGAGAGAGAGAGAGAGAGAGAGAGAGCATTACATGATTTTATCTTCTTCATATTATTCAAGTACAGGGGTCACTACTGTATGAAGAGCCTTGCAAACAAAAACCTCCCTTGAGTGCCTAAGGTCTGTTTTGCTATTTTAGAGCAAACAGCACACTGACATTTATCAGACTGGTTTTATGGAAAAGTTTCTGCTGCATCAGCCTACACAAAAACACTCAGCCACCCACACACACTCATGGTGGACACACACCAACACTGTGAACTGCCCTATTTCAATAGGCAGTCATATTGTTGTGATCTTTGGTGGTGAATTGCTAATTTAAACCATGACATTTTACAAATAACCCCTTCAGGAATGCAATGAATATTTGGTGAAATTTACTGCTGAACACATTATATTCACAGTAAATGTATTTTATTAATCGTCATATTAGACATACCCATTATAAATATTAAGGTTTGGCCCTTTGGTTTTCATCATTGCAATGCATTCACATTTCTTTAGCACTCTATACTATTGCCAGTTGGCTGCTTGTAGAAACTTTGGCTGGACCGGTTGGCCAACAACGCATGGCTGAGTCATAGACACGTTGTTCTCCCTGCTAAGGGGAATTGTTATGTCACTGGAAATTAGCAAAGCTTGAATGACAGCCTCAGACTCATAACCTGTACTTTATGTCTGACACAATTACCTTCTTAAACCCATTTCTAACAAAGGTCTTTCTGTGAGAGTGCTCAACCTACTGGAGCTTCTTGATGCATACATGTAGTTGAAAAACAATAATCAAGATAATCACAACAAAAAGCATTAATTTATGACCACTCATCACAACCACTACACTGAGAACCACCGCTGAATAGAAAACATTAATTGTCCAAGACATTGTGTGAACTGCTCACTGCTGTGCTTTTCCTCATGAAGGCCCATCATGACACATAGATGCAAAACAAATTAGTATGTAGTATAAACAATGGGCAGAGTTGATAGTGCTTTCTTAAGACCTACTGTATGTATACAGTCAAAGCTATGTTTTCAACTAGAAAACATAACATTTTAGACCAATGGGTACAACACTTAAGTAAGGTAGTAAGTAAGGTGTTAGTAAGGTAAGGTAAAGGTACATTAAGGTGAATTAATTATGAAAATGTGAATCATAAGTATGAGAATGTATGCTTTTTCAAATTGAAATAGAATGACAATTAGCATTTCTATTGCTTACTTGTAATGGACATGGTAAATGCCATGCAGCTCAGTGAACAGACTATCAGAAACAGTAAGAGTTATCATTAGAGTCTGTTATTACATCAAACTAATGATTTTGATCTGGGTTGTCAAACTCAAGGCTTGACGCTGTGGGTGAACATATACTGTAGACCAAAAGGCCAGAATAGCAGCATGTAGAGCATATCTCTTGACATTTAAAAGAGACTTGGCTGGCTGCTGACAAGAGTTCTGCTATTTGTATGAAGCTTAGCGAAACTGTGTGTCAAGAACATGTGCTGCTTCATCAAGACCAGAGTCCTCTATTATACTTCCTGTTTGAATTACAGCACACAGCATTAAATTGCCTTTTTAGTTTATATTTATTATTCAGAAAAATAGAGTGAGTTTAAAAGTCTGAGTCCATGAAAGTCGGAGACATTACACTGTATTTATCTGTCACTAAATAAATAAACTTCTTGAAATATAGTTTTGCACACAATTTCCTTTCATTTCCTCATAATGGAAGGAAACAATTTACAAGGTCATTTAGCAAATGCATTTACAGTACATAGCAAACATGTGGGTGTGTTGTCGGTTGAACTTCGACCTTTCAGTGGCAGTCCACTACACTAACTAAGATATATACTGTATGCACGTTAGGTTAAAACTACATTGACAAATGCAGCGGAATAAGACTTTGCAAAGTGCTTGTCTTGGACATTTCTTCTAAACTTTCCTGAAAGAAAGAAATAAGTACATTTTGCTGAACAGATTTCACAACATGGGCTTCTACAGAAAGGTATTTCTTAGATGACACACAGGTTGGAACATTTGGATATCTGCAATTGAGGAATGCTTATGTGAGCACACTAATCGATGTGAAAAATGTTTGAGTTTTTTTCTGCTTAAATTATTTATTGCTTGAATTCATTTTACTTCAGTCAGTCCAATCCTATCCCATCCTATTCAACACTAAACAATACTGACCTATGAAAATACCTGACTCTACCCTATTGGTTGCTGTTTGTCTGTAGCAAAGCAAGCCCTGGTGGAAGTTGAAGACCATTGTCCACTGTCCCTTGGTTGTCTCTCAGAGGAGACGCTTGAGCTGGGTTCAACTTGCTGGACATAAAGGTAAAAACCTGTTTAACGCTGACTCACATCTCCAGTCACAACACACTGTCATTCCCCCTTTGTCTGCATACTTGAGTCACAGCACTGGGGGATACAAGTGCAGAATGTGCAATAAGGGTTAAAGGGTCCGTCTCCTTGACATAGGTCAACCCTTCATTTTGAAAAACATGCTAGTTTCAGAGCCAAATAAGGTAATCACTGAGGCCAGATTTGTTAATGCTGGAACCGGAATGTTCTGCCATTTTGCCTTTACCCAGGTAATTTCAAGGCTGCAGACGAGGGCACTATTCTGAAGAAATTCTCTGAAAATGAGATGCAGTGTTTTGAGAAGCTGAAGTCCGATGCGCTACTACCATTCGTGCCCGGTTACCATGGTGTTGTGGAGAGAGACAGGGAGTCTTTCTTACGCATGACTGACCTGTTAGTGAACTTTGACCTTCCCAGTGTCATGGACTGCAAAATGGGAGTAAGGTAAACACAACGCTATATAATCATTAAAAGAAGCTTATACCTGACATATTTATTTTGATCCAATTGTGTCTATAATTAGTATAATTTGTTTCAAGATAGATTCAATAACTCTTAATAGTGCCATTGCACAGTATAGTTTGCAGGACAACATTGCACACGATTAACTGTCATTGCAGCTACAATATATAGCTTTAAGAAATAGCATATGTTGTTTCTTTCTCTAAATAGTGAGACATAACAATCAGTTTCCCTATTTTCACAGTGGGTTTCTGTGTGTTCTTTGCGCTGTGTGTGATGAACTGTGTGTTGTCGGTAGCGACCATTGACCAAGGCCCACCGTAAGCCTAAAGACATTAGAGCCCATAGCAGTGTATGCAGTTGAAGGGAACACCTGTTGTAGCTGCATGCTGAAGGCTTCCTGCCACAGTGGTAGGAGTGCCTGGCAGTGTGTCACACACATACACACTCACACACTCATGCTCGCACTCTTACGCACGTACACACACACACATACACACGTGCTTGAATGCTCACGCGCTCACACACACACGCCTAAAAATGCGTGCACGTTTGCATCAATGCAAACGGCCCTTGAAAATGCTGAGACGTTTATTTCTCTAGACACCCACACAGATGGGGGATAGCAACAGAGAAAGACGCACGCGCACATTCAAATATTTGTGTGAGCTGCTGTGTGTAACACGGGTGCATGCTCAACACACACACATGCACGCATGCACACACGCACACACACACACACACACACACACACAAGCACGCGCGCACACACACAACACACAACACGCGCAGCCACGCGCACACACACGCACACACACACACAGTCATGCATGTGCATAATCTTGCTTCATCAAAACAGGCTTTGACTCAGGGTGTCCCTGGAGACTCCCCCTTGACAGACACACAAACACACAAACTCACACACACTCACACACAACCACATAGTAACACATTCGGTAACGTGCAGTAAATCTCACATTGACACTGACAGATGCAGTGCGCGCTCCACAGTGTCTTCCTTCTTTAACAGGGGAAGTGAAGCCCACAGAATGAAACTGAAATTCACATCTGTTTGTGTTCCCGCCGCTCACTTTGACATGTATACAGTTCACTCTCAATTTACTTAAAAACACTCTGTTGTCTTTTGCTATGGGCGTTATTGTCCATTGACACACAGCCTATCGACTGCAATCGTGACTGTTATCATTACAAACAACACTTTTTCTTCAGCACAGAAAGTGGAATTGTATGAGAAGAGGTCAGGCTCTTCGGTTTGTTTTGATGTTGACAAAAGGGGATGTAAGAGTGTGTAAGCTACTGCAGTGCATAAGGTTTCTGAGAAAGAACCACAACAACACAAAAATCACATTGGTGTGCTTCGTCACCTTAGAGCAGCCGTTTCAAATTCCTAACCCCCCAAGGCGTCGCAAACTTGAAAAACAAGTTTAATTTATTTTATAAAAACCTATGTAGATTGTTTATGTTTTAATGAATGCATATATATTTATTTTTATGCTTTGTTATAAAAATATTAAAAATAGTAGTTCATAGTGGCAAACTTTGTACCACTAAAGTTTTATAGCCCAGTCCGAACCTTCACACTAGAAACTCTGCACATTATGAGTTACATTCAGTATGGTAACTCTCTTGGATAGAATTCTGTGTCAGTCAGCCAGCAAACTACAAACCCAAATAGTGTCCAGATGGTTAGTTAGTTTAGTTCTGATGCAATTAAAGGTGAGGTAAATGACACATTTATAATCCAGTACAGTTTATGTAAAATCCAGAGAATATTTCCTCAGGGTCTGTTAAACCTTTAAATTCCCTTGTGTGGAAGATCATCCTCACGTGGGTTATGATTTGTAGAAGTAAATTTATTTATTATTTATTCATTTATTTATACATCTTTTTTTTTTTTTTCCTTTTTCTCATCACGTGAACTGAACCAATGTAAGGGCAGAGCTTCTAATATCAGCATGTTGTTTCGTGCTATTGTGGTTACACTGCACGCCACAATCAAGTGTCGATTTCACCTTAGTGTCCCGGTCTGTTTCAGGACGTACTTGGAAGAGGAGCTGGTGAGGGCACGAGAGCGTCCCAAATTGAGGGAGGATCTGTACACCAAGATGGTGGAAGTCGACAGCGACGGGCCAACTTCCGAGGAGCATTTACAAAAATCTGTGACGAAGCCGCGCTACATGCAGTGGCGGGAAACCATGAGCTCCACCCACACGCTAGGCTTCAGGATAGAAGGGGTTAAGGTAGTTGGAGACACACTTCACTGTGACAGCACACCCAAAATACACGGAGAACAAACATGTGATAATTCTGTTATGGAGGTTATGGGTAAAAAATAAATACATACATGAAACCACTGCATCACACATACTGTACATGAGGTCATCTGTTAGTTGTTTTTCACAGTGACATGGAAGTGCTACAGTAGAGGTGTTTCATCCTGTCCTGTTTATTGAAGGTGTTATGAATTACAATAAAGGTATAATCTATTATTGTAAGCTAATTGTAAGTCAATACACTTTTTGTCAAATTAACTAAATATCTCCTTGCCTTTCTCTGTGTGTGCTGACAAAATAATACGGTACTTCCACACAGCCATGGCTCCCTAAATAATAATAGAACATACTGTGAACAAAGTGGTGAAAAACGCTCACAACATTGCCCTTGACTTTGCAATGCGTTTCAAAGTGTGGGGCGGAGCATCTGAGGAAGTTTGTTTTTAGTTGAGCTCGAAGTTCTCAGTGTTCTTGATGACTAACCCTGCCTTTTCTGACTATACTTGTTCTCAAATGTGGGTGTGTTCACACATTTTTATTGTAATGATACCAGACAGGGGTGAGGTTCCAATTGCGGTTTACAGTTTATTTTACCAAAGTACAGGAATAGGCTGACTCGTAGACAAAAAACAGGCAGAGGTCAAAAACAGAGA
>JAODLL010013258.1:0-28800 GCA_026546735.1 Forbesichthys agassizii | reverse complement strand
ATGCCGACAGCAATTGAGCTAAATTAGACTGTAATGCACAGGGATTTAAGTTGTTATGTTTTGTCTTCAAATAAAAATAAATAAATTTAAAAATTTAAAAAAATTATTTCTAACCGCACTGGAGTGATGGAGAGGTCTAGGGTACGGATGAACCGTACCCGAGACCTCTGCTTTCTGGAGGGTCGGGTCCCGGGTACACACCCGAGTTCCGAACCGGACTAATGACTTAAGTGAACTTGGGTGCGCTCTAAAAGCTCTAGTGTGCTAGACCCTCAGACAAGAATATTGTCACTGTTAAGGAACTCAATGTCCAGGTACACCAACTTATCATGGCCTAACAGCCTGAGAGTAGTCTGCAACTTAACAATGTTCAAATACGAATGAAAACAATACATTTAGTTAAATGCCAAACTCAGTGTAATTTGTTGTAAGATTCCATTTCGACTTTTACATTCTATAGTTGCTATAGTTCGGATGGCTTTGCTGTAGTAGCTCTTCTAACATCTCTTGATCTCCGTGCCCCTTTTTTCAAATGTGATTACTTGCCCCTCTAAAGGCCTCTGCACGGCAGATGCAGTACATGGTCTTTCAGTAATTTGGAAGGACAACAGTATTTGTATCCATCACTCTTCAACTTGGTGATAATTGTTGTATTTTACACAATAGCTTTGTTTTAAATGAACACATTGAATTAGTTAAGTTCCCATTTTAATACAGAGTAAATCTTAGCACCTCTGAAAAACAAACATATCTGCCTGCAGTTCGTACTGCCTGCACTGTGAATGCTCACATCTTAATTAAGCCTGTTAAGCAATATAGCACATTGAGAGAAAATAAAATAATCCTAACATTTGGCCATTCTTTGTATTAACTCCATAGACAGGGAGCCATAATTAGTGCTAACCAGTGCTCATTTACAAGTGTGTGATAAGGCACAGCATGTCCACAGTGTGACTTCTGTGCTAGGGCCCTTGTAGGGAAAAACTGTGTGAACACAAACTTTTTAGTGGCTCCTCATATGTTATGGATATCCTTACAGATTAAACTTGTCTTACATTTGGTCAGAGTTTCATGTCACTTAGACATTGGCCATAATTCATGAAACACTGTTAGATTGAGATGATTTAATGGCGGTTTCCCCTGTGTTACCATATTCCCTCATTCATACAGGTGGGTTACCAGCCTGTTTTATTGTTTGCATGTGCCGTAAAGTGATTCATAAATGCACAGCATCACATAACAATAACACCTGCTTCACATTTTAGCTTTAGGTCAATATATAACCACTGATTATATTTGTGAAGACAATTTTGATCTGGTTGGAATGGCCTTTGTGTAATTGCACCTGAAATATCGGACTGGTCTGCTTCAACAACACTTACCAGTTTCTCAAGTAAGCCAATACATTTCTTTCTTGATTAATAATAGCCTCCTTTTGGTGCTTAAGCACCTGCTGCTTCACAGACCAAATGAGAGCCCATTATGCACAATGGCTAGTATATGGTGCAGTGTGGAACATGGGAGAGCACTGCCACACTCATGGGCCTACACATGCCCATACTGTAGAGTGGCATTTTCCTCAACCCTACTCCCTTATGGCCATAATTACACTGAATGCTAATAAACCTGTTGTCTTGCTGCCTATCAGTAGCCAGCAGACGCATACTGTCTCTACAGATGTAACATTTAAACTACCCTTTTCTAATATTTTCACAGATAAGTTACGTACTGTGAGAAGGACCCTCTGTAGTCTTCTGGGATCAGACAGCACATCGACAGCACATCGAAGGCTACAGCACATGCTGCCTTCGGATGGAGACCCTGAAATACGACACAGCTAATGAAGGCTGTGTGTCGACGTCTGTCTATCTACAAGGCTTCCTTGACTCAACTGTGGTCATTAGCTCCCAGGTCAGAAAGTCCGTCAGGTAAAGGTAAAGTGTCAGGTAAAGACAGACAGACAGACAGACACAAAGAAAGAAAGAAAGACATTTTAATATCAGTATAGCCTTGTTAGCATTCTCTTGGCATCTCTCATTTCAATAGTACTCTACATCTACTAAAAAATGATTCCACTCATTTCCCAGGCAACGACCAATAAGCATACAATATCCCCAATGGCCATAACATCTACATATTTTTGAAAAATCTTCAAACGATCTGTACTGATAAGACGCAATAGTAACATCCACATTGTTACAATATACATATCGTCAGCATGGTCAGGAAACTCGCACAAATTCAGGCCAAACATACAAAATCATAAGCATTATAATAATGATGCCAGAGTTGTTGCCAGGCATTGAGAGCAGGAGTATACAGTATGCTAAGTAGCTTCTCCTCTTTGCGTGGTTCTTTTGACTGTTGGCCACCACAGGCCGTGCTGGCAGAGCCAATGAAGCTGTAAGATGGTCCCCCCAGGGCTGAGAGCAGTCTGTGAGGAGAGAAGTGCACCAGGGGCAGGCCAGGCCGCTGAGAGCAGTGGCATGCAGGCCTCAGGGCCTCGAGGTGGCGGCGGTCAAAGTCTGCACTGCAATGAAGCTGCGGACCGCCGCTACATTCAGCTGCGAGCCATCTTCAATATCAGACACAGAACCTTAGCAACTATGTTTATATAGAGCCAAGCACATTGAGCACTCTTTACTACAATCTTTCTCACACGGTGTGCTCTCTCTTGTTCATTTCGGCTAATTCTACAACACATTTCTATAAGCTCAGGAAACTGGCAACAACAGCGTGGACAGAACATGGACGATATTTCTGCACACGTGACTGATCCAAGCTCATCATTAGACAGTAGGCTGAATCATCACTTAATAATTCACGTTAGTTAATATTTAGTGCCCATTGCACTACAGTACCAATTGAGCTGCGCAAGTTAGTGTAAACCTTGATGAACAGAAACCAACAAACTGCAGACAACAGTTCCTAAATGCCATAATATTCTGTTAATGCCACACACACAGATACGGCAGCGCACGTTCCACTCAATAGTGTGGGGCAAACATACATGCCCGTGTGTGTGTGTGGGTGGGAGGTGGGGTGTGTGTGTAGAGAAACTGTGTTATCAGAGGCCGCCAGCTCTCTAATCCCCAGCAGTACACTGAGCCTTTTCTGACAGGAACACATGCAGGGAATACTAATTCAATGGACTCCAACGACACACTCACGCACACGTTAGGATTCATATACAGTACGTATGGTTCTGTTTAGAGAGTGATGACACTAGTACATACAATCACATAAGAGACCATCTATTGTCAGTAAAAGCTACATGGTATGAAGAGTCCAACCAGTGTGAAGAGTTTTTATTGGCTCATAGGGTTTGCTATAGTTGCTATGTAGTTAGTAGGTATTTATATTAGTGTAAAATCAAGTGAATACAGTATCAACACGTGCCGTTTAGGTGTACAGAGAGGTTAAGGCCTTGTAGTGGGTCAATGGTACTAATCCATGCCTTAGTGTAATGTTGAGCAACAACAAAGGCGTGATAAACGAAACAGTGGTTAAATCAAACAAACAGAGATTAACACATACAATAACCCACGAGGACAGAAACACCAAACACTAAATACTCGTGGGTGAGTAGTCAACTCAAAACAGGTGCAAAAGACGGGGAGGGGAGGGGCTGCCATGACGCCTTGGGCGGTGGTTAGCGAACCGGCGGAGAGGGAGCCTGGACACACCCCCGGACCTAGGTGTGACAGTACCCCCCCTCTTCCTAGGCGCGGCTCCAGACGACGCCACCCGTGGGTTCACCGGGCGACCCCGAGGCTTCGGCGCTGGCCGGTCCGGGCGGCTGGCGTGGAAGGCGGTCTTCAGACATCTGCTGCCCGGACCCAGCTGCGCTCCTCAGGGCCATACCCCACCTAGTCCACCAGGTACTCTATCTGCCGACCCCGCCGAAGGGAGTCGATAATGCGGTCAACCGTGTATGCCGGAGCCCCCGCTACGTCCAGCGGGGGTGGCGGGACGACAGGGCCAGCATCCACACCTAGTGGACCAGGAACCACCGGCCTGAGGAGGGAGACATGGAAGGTGTTAGATAGTCATAGGGCGGAGTGAGCTCCAGGGTGACGTATACATCGTTAAGCCTATGGAGTACCTTGAAGGGCCTCACGTACCGGGGAGCCAACTTACGACACGGCAGGCGGAGTAGGAGGTCCCGGGCCGACAGCCACATCTGGTCGCCTGGCTGGTAGTCCGGTGAGGGCGACCTCCTCCTGTCGGCATGCTCCTTCTTTTGTGTGTGGTGGGCCTTCCCCCAGACCCTCTCGGACCGCCGGAACCAGCCCTCCACAGCAGGTGTGTCACAGGAGTCCGTCCCCGTCCAGGGGCACAGCAGCGGTTGGTATCCCAGCACCGCCTGGAACGGGGACAACCCCATGGACTGGCACAGGGAGTTCTGGGCGTATTTGGCCCACGCGAGGTACTTGGCCCAGTCCCCAGGGTTGTCCTGACGGAAAGAGCGCAGGAACCTCCCGAGTTCTTGATTTGTGCGCGCCGCCTGCCCGTTGGACTCCGGATGGTACCCGGACGTGAGGCTAACCACGACCCCCAGGCGGGCCATGAAGGCACGCCAGACCCGTGACGTGAACTGGGGGTCGCGGTCCGAGACGATGTCCTCGGGGACTCCGTAGGGCCGGAAGACCTGACCACCTTGGATTGGATTCCAGGATGTCCCGTGGCAGGATTCCCCAGGGGGCAGGCCGCTGGGGCGGGATATGTCCTCCCGGCCCTCTCGATCTCGGCGTCGACGCCCCAGGCAATGGGACCCACAACACAGGCTGGAGAAAGGATGGAGGCGGGTCGGGCCTGCTCCGTGCTGCGTTTGTGGATTCTCGAGAGGGCGTCGGCACTGCAGTTCTTCATCCCCGGGCGGTAGGTCACCTTGAACCGAAAGCGGTAGAAGAACAATGACCAACTGTTTGGCGTGGGTTCAGCCACCACGCAGAGCGGATGTACTGAAGGTTCCGGTGGTCGGTCAGCATGACAAATGATTCCCGAGCGCCCTCCAACAAGTGCCTCCACTACTCCAACGCCAACTTCACCGCCAAAAGCTCCCCCACGCAGTAGTTCCGCTGCGCGGCCCACAGCTTCTTGGAGAAGTAGGCGCAGGGATGGAGCTTAGGCGGCGTCCTCTGGTGCTTGGAGAGCACCGCCCCCACGCCTACCTCCGAAGCGTTGACCTCCACGACGAACTGTGTCTCTGATGGTCCGACAGAGGAGGACCGGGGCAGACGTGAACCGGGGCCCCCTTCAGGAGGGACGTCAATAGGGCAGCGATGGAGCTGATGCCCCGGATAAAGCGGTGGTAGAAGTTGGCGAAGCCTAGAAAGCGCTGGAGTCCCTTGACGGTCTTCGGGACTGGCCACATCTTTACTGCCTCCACCTTGGGCTGTTCCATGTGGACCCCCTCTGGAGATATGCGGTATCCCAGGAAGGAGATGGTGGACTGGTGGAACTGGCACTTGGTGTACAGTTGGTACTCACACAGACGGCGCAGCACCGCACGTACGTGGCCCACATGATCCGCCAGGGAGGGGGAGTAGATCATGATGGCGTCGATGTAGATCAAGACGAACCTCCCAAGCAGATCATGGAACACCTCGTCAAGAAAGGACTGGAACATGGCAGCCCGAACGGCATGACAAGGTATTCAGTAGTGCCCCGACGTGGGGCTGCACGCCGTCTTCCACTCATCACCCTTCCTGAATGCGGACCTGGTGGTACGCACTCTGGAGGTCCAGGCGGGTGAACACACGCACCCCCTGTAGCTGCTCGATGGCGGAGGGGACCAGAGGCATCGGATACCAGAATTTGATGGTGACATTGTTCAGTCCCCGGTAAACGATGCATGGTCGGAGGCCACTGTGCTTCTTGCCCACGAAGAAGAAGCTGGCTGACGCCGGGGAACGGGAGCGTCAAATATGCCCCAGCACCAGGGCTTCTTCCACGTACTTCTCCATGGCCTCCGTCTCCGCCAGAGCCAGGGGGTAGAGAGATGACAAAGGAGACCTTCTCCTCCCCGCGGCCTCCAAAAAAGAGATCGCACGTGAGAAGGCATCCCTCTGGCCGACCGTCGTATTTGTCCGGGACGGCCACCCGGAGCTCACTCACCGGGACAGACGGAGCCGCTCCACCCCCTGTGGGACCGAGAGCCAGCCCCGCTTCTGGCGCGGCCGGTCCCCCGGCCTTGGGGAGCAGGGGGCAAGAGACGGAGAGCTCACGCAGGGCTGCGAGCAACTCCGTGAGCCCCCTCTCCATCGCCTGGCATGTCTCCTCCTCCTCCACCGCCGCCAACCGCCCGTCGACACCAGCACAATCGCCGAACCCGGCCGCAGAGAAAAGAAACACAAAAACTAAACACACTGAACAAAATGGGTAAAAGGTGGGTTATTCTGTAACGTTTAGCAACAACAAAGGCGTGATAAACGAAACAGTTGTTTAATCAAACAGAGATCAACACATCCAATAACACACGAGAACAGAAACACCAAACAAACACTAAATACTTGTGGGTGAATAGTCAACTCAAAAAATGTGCAAAAGACAGGGAGGGGAGGGGCTGCCTAGACATCTTGGGCGGTGGTTAGCGAACTGACGTGGCAGCGCCGGTGGAGAGGGAGCCTGGTCACACCCTCGGACCTAGTTGTGACACTTCGTGAGGCTTTTAACATTGCATTTTTGTTAAACCCTTGACTTTATTTACCTAACCTCATTACAATAGCACTTCCTTTTACACAAATAATCCCAAAATCACACTTCTAATGTAATTCTAAGGTCACTAACCATAACATTAATTGTTAGATGGTTTAATTTAATACATATTTACATTTGTTATTAGGTTTTTCTCAAATGTAAACATACAGTATATAAGTTATAGTAAGCGATTATCAGGTAATCATATCCAATATGTGCACATTATGAAAAAAGAAGCAGGTGTTGTTACACAGCCTTGGCTCGGTAAATAGGAGCACTAACCAAGTGGTGCAGACCGCACCACACAACAATATCACAGCATTCACAATGCATTTCAATGTGGGGGGTGGAGCTTCTGAGGGAGCACCAAATGGCATTGAAGAGAGAGGTGTTTTTGTTTTGATTCCAGTTCGAATTTCACCAGCGTTATGTTTTTTTGTTTTTTTTTCTAGGTGGTCAAAATCCGTGTCAGTTAATGCTTCTTGGCATCGCCTGGGAGCTCATCGTCATACGAACGAATATATACTAAATAGCCTAATTCAGCATAATAAATTAATTATTAATTAATTTAATTAATTAATTAAATTTAAATTATAAACAGAGACTACATAACCCATGTGAATAGCCTACATGTGAAACTGTTTCACCACTGTTTAAGTTTTGTTGCTAAGACACAGCCGTTTGTTGTCACCGAGTTGTCACCTTAAGTCACTGCCGGATATGACGTCAAGCCGACCAGATGAATACCTTTAAATGAAAATCTGCAAATATAACTGACTTAATATGTGTTTTTATACTATAAAACTTACTATATAACAAAAGCAATGTCAATGCACTTTGTGGACAAAATACAGTACAGTATGCTTCTCAGAAACAATGGAAGTAAATGTCAGTTTCAGTTGCAGATCCAATTCCAGTCCATGAACGATGGAACATTGTTTTACCTTGATCGCCTCCACAAGAACATACATTAAGGTAAAGACAACCGAGTCAACAGAGTCAAAGGTTAACAAAAGTTCAGTATTGCTTAACACAGCACAATTTCACTTTAGGATTTTATATTTAGTGTAATGTATGTTAAATGAGTTCAAATCCTTTATTCCTCATCTCTCTACTTTAGGAGACAACCATGCTTTACACCACTTATCTAGTTCTTCCTATAACATTTACTTGCTCTCTCATGCTTTCTTCCCTTCACTCCTGTTTTCTACCTCTCATGTATTTCACTCTCTCTCTCTCTCTCTGTCTCCTACTGATCAGGGAAGGTCAAGAACGTTACATAGAAGCAAAGAGGAGATAATCCCACATATTAAAGCAGGCTGAGGCCACTAATGCCAGACAAATAGTGAGCTATTCACATTGCAGACTACCACTGATCACTATCGACTGCTGGCTGAAAGGATGGCGAGCCGCTCACAGAGCCATTGTCAGTCAAAATGGAAGACGCCGGCCACATACTGGGAGCCGAATTGAAACATAACTGATGCCGTGTTTTTAATGCTTATATGTCTTTCTTGCCTATTTACAAATGTTACAAGAGTGAAAACTATCCAATAAAAATACTACATCTACAATAATGTGGTGTAAACTAGAATTACCTCATTATAGTACGTAAATGTATGAGAATGTATCTGTGCTTGACATAAAAATATTTTGTCGTTTGGAGGGAAATATGTCTATTTATATTTATTCCAAAAGCTTGCTCCATGTAAACAGTGAACTAAAGGCAACATTCTGTTTTTATATTTACTAATTTATGCTCAAAGGGAATAAGGATTTGTGCAGAAACAGCAGTGTTTCCCGTAGTAAAGACAGCATTTCCCATAAGCCTCATTGTTTCATCAAAGAGCTTGCTTGATTATCTGGAGAAAGCATCTTTGTATTGAAGATAATACAATAATAGATAATAGATGTACAGTAGAGGTATTGTAGATTGCAACATCAGCCATTTTGAAAGCATAATATCTATATAAAAAAAAACAGTATTTATTGATTTAAACATTGAATATATTGATTTTATGATGCAAAAATAATGAACATTATTTTGTTTGAACAGTGCAGTGTACATTACGATTATATAGAATGAAGGAAGCATGATCATTTCATTAGTCTTCTCTCAGACTGGTAACTCTATATTAAAGATTAAATTCAATCCATCTAATCCGCAATCTTAGTGCATTCGTGCTGTTAAATTAAATTACTTTGAATTCAATCTTTATGTAATTGATAGAAATTTGTTGGTTTTCATATTATGTTTCCTTATGATTCCAGATGCTGTTCTACTTGGCTAATTCCTAATTATATCTCAGTTTTCCTCTTAGAAATATCCATCCTCACAGTTAGTGTTAGGCAATAAAAGAGTAAAACCTAGTCCACTTTCACTGAATGTGCATGTACTATATTCCTGTGCATGTGACAGCGTGCGCACACTTGTGCCAGTGTAGTAGGACAAGAGGGAGAAGCTTGGGGGAGGGGGGGTGCACTCTATGTGCACATAATCACATAGAGTGGCCCCCAAGTCTGAACATTAATCATTATAAGCAGCAATGACAGGGAAATCAAAGGCCTGGCCCCTGTAGCTCAGCTCACCGCCTCAATGGCCTCTAGGGGACCCCAGATGTACTTACCTGCTCAAGCTGGGCCTCCGGGAGATGAAGGAAGAATTAAAGGCATGAAGAAAGGATGGGGGTGAAGAACGCTGGAAAGACAGAAAGTAAATAAGAAATAAGGAAAAAGAAATGGATAGGATTTTAAAGCTGTGGCAAGGTGGAGGGACATTTGGGTAGAGAAAGGAGAAGGCTGCACTTTCTAAGGAGCATCGTTCATCTATGTCTGCCGCAGAGTGGAGTGTGCTATCATTACAGCAGGGCCTGTGCTGATGCCTGGCTACACACATGCGCACGCACGCACATTCACCAAAAACATGTTCTCTATCACTTAGCCCCCTTCCGCGCACGCACGTGTTCATGCATACCGTAAAAATGCACCTTGACACATAAACATACACAAAAGGAATCTACGCACATTTTCTTACACATGCAAACATACATATTGCTACGTTATATGGCAGATATGATAGCCATATGTTAGCTAATTAAGCGACTAGTATTAATTGTAGCATGATGAGCTCAGAGTTGTCATATTTTTTTCCCAACGTGGAAATAAATAGCCTAGTCATAGGTTGTGAACTATTGTTTGTGTGTATTAAAGGGTATTGTAAGGTAGCGGTTCTTGCGAGTGGTAAGGGAACTCCCACCAGAACAGGGAGCGCACATACCTATCCTCTCTAGTGGACCAACACATCCTGTGAATGTTGCACCTGTGTCAAACTGCAAATGGAAAAGGTTTCATGCATGGGCAAGCTATTGCTTTATTTTGCATTATATTCAACAGGCACCAATAGTAACAGAGTTTACATGTGTCTATATGTGTTCTATATGTGTTCATATAGAGCAGGGGTAGAGAACCCTGGTCCTGGAGAGCCACAGCCCTGCATGTTTTAGATGTCTCCCTGCTCCAACCCACCTGATTTTAATGAATGGGTCGTTATCAGGCTTCTAACACACACACTTCTAAATTTGTTCATTAGAATCAGATGTGTTGGAGCAGGAAGACATCTAAAACATGCAGGGCTGCGGCTCTCCAGGACCAGGGTTCCCTACCCCTGATATAGAGGGATTTGAGATTGCTGCTATAAAGTGCTGAGAACGGAAAATACACATGTACATAGTTCTGACAATCGATGTAACCAGCAGAATGAGCTGTAATCTTTTTTTTACTCAAAATTTGGTTTGTTGTGTATGACTATTGACTATTTCAATGAAATATTACAGTCCATTTTAAAAGGATTCTGTTGACACACTATCATAGTAGGTATGCCTGTTTGTGTGTAAGTACTTGGAGTGTGAGATTACACTACAGTGCTTTATGTTCTGATACAGGGTTGTGTGTCAGGCAGATGGTATAGATGGTAGCGGATATAAGCAACACTGGCAGCGATATCCCTTTGCTAATCCCCTCTTTGAGAGCCTGTCTGTCTATGATACAAAGCTAGCCCAGTACCACTCTTCTGTGAACACATCTGACTAACAAGTCGCACACTGGTCCCCTTCTGGATTAAACCTGTTGACGACTGGCTCTTATCACCCTGTTTGCCACAACCATAAAGTTTTTTTTCCTTTATTCACTCACGTTCACAATCGACTTTGCTTGTCATTGTGTTGTTTATCCTAACCCAAGTTATTCTTTCTATGTCTTCTGCCCTGTCTTGTTTAAAGGCTGGAGTAATTTTCTTATTGTCAACGTCTATGAACAGCACAAAGGCAACACTGTGTACATTGTGTCCTCCCACTAACAAGCATCTCCCATCTAACCAATGGCAGATACATACATATATATCTTTCTTATATCTGGAAAGTCAAAGAACGCCATTGTTTTGTCAAATAAGATCAATATAAAGAAACTATTGGAAAAAGCGCACAGGAACGCAATGTTGCTTGGTTGACACGGCTCATCATTAAGATGAACAATGGCGCGTACAAACGTTCATTACACTGGAGTCTACCTGAAAGGAATTACTGTCACTCAGTTGATTCATAAAAAAGTACACTGCTCATTCATGTTTAAAAAAAAGATTCACATAATAATAGATCAACTTTACATATTATAAATATACATAATAAGATATACACAAACAGGGTAATATGAATACTGTGGTTCAGGTACTCAAATAAAAGAACATAAACATACATTATTATGTTTACATACACATGCTATTCAAATGATTTGGCTGCCATTTTAACTGTTGAAGTGACAGAGATAAAATAAATTAAAGAATGCCACATTATAAAATAGTGTGTGTGTGTGGGTGTGTACACGCGCGCGTGTAAATGTGCATGTGTGCTGTCACATGCTATCACCAGTATATTTGCCAGAGTGTGATGAATGACAAAGGATATTGTGTGTCAGGTGCAACCATTCGTTTTCTTCAGCATGGTAAGCCCAGCCCTGTTAACATGCATTAACTAACACACACTGTACATTTGCGCTAGGTTTCCTGTGGTGTTCCAGTTAACCCAGTAACCCCCTCAAACAAGTAATTGCACAAACATGCATGGCTGTGGGAAAGGTTTTGAGAATATTTCTTTGTTTAGCAAGTCGCTACACACTGCTACCTTCTGGCAGATAACTAATTATTGGTGGGGGATGGTTATCATGTTGTGTGGGTGGACAGGGAAACCCACACAGGTGTTGCGCTGAGGACTGTGCAGGCGTGTCCAAAACCCATTTGATTGACATCTCCTTGACTACACATACATTTTAGTGCACCTGTAACAGCGAGAAAACTGACACTGTTATTTCTTATCTGGAGTCGGGTCGCGGGGGCAGCAGCTCCAGCAGGGGACCCCAAACATCTCGATATCATCGACTACGCCTCGATATCATCCCATGAATATCACAAAAAGGATTGGTGACAAAGCACAGCACTGGCGGAGACCAACTCCCACCTGAAACGAGTCCGACTTACTGCCGAGAATCCGTACACAGCTCTCGCTTTGGGCATACAGGGATTGCCTTTAAAAAGGACCCCCTCAACCAAAACTCCTGCAGCACCTCCCATAATATCTCCCAGGGGACCAGGTCATATGCCTTCTCCAAATCCACAAAACACATGTAAACCGGAAGGGCATACACCCAAGCACCCTCCAGGATCCTTGCAAGAGTAAAGAGCTGGTCAGTTGTTCCACGACCAGGACGGAATCCGCATTGTTCTTCAATCTGAGGTTCGACAATCAGCATAACACTCCATTTCTGGACGGATCTCATCAATCCCTGGGGCTTTGCCACTGTGGAGTTGTTTGACTACCTCAGTGAGCTCCCCCAGGGAAATTGATGATGATCCCCCATCAGCCTCCAGCTCTGTCTCTACAATAGACAGCATGTCAGTCGGATTTAGGAGTTCCTCAAAGTGTTCCTTCCATTTCCCAATAACCTCCTCAGCATCCCATCCTTACTGTACACAGGTTAGATGGTTCCCCGCTTCCCCCTCAGATGCTGCAGCTCTTCGGGCCCGTCGGTACCTTGCAACCGCCTCCGGAGTCTTCCGGGAAAATATATTGCGAAAGGCCTCCTTCTTCAGTTGGACGGCTTTCCTGACCACCGGTGTCCACCACAATGTTTATGGGTTACCACGCCTTGAGGCACCTAAGACCTTGAGACCACAGCTCTCTGCCACTGCTTCAGCAATGGAAGCTTTGAACATTGCCCACTCAGGTTCAATGTTCCCAACCTCCACAGGGATGCCAGAGAAGCTCCGCCGGAGGTGTGGGGTGAAGATCTCACAGGCAGGCGCCTCCTCCAGATGTTCCCAGTTATAACTCGTTTGTCTTCCCCCACCCCTTAACCCAACTCGCCACCCAACTGGTGGTCTGTAGCCAGCTCTGCACTCGTCTCTATTGTCCAAAACATGCGGCCTCAATTTACATGATACACACAATTAATCATCAACCTTCTATCTAGGGTGCTCTAGTACCACGTGCATTTATGAGCATCCTTATGTTTGAACAATATGTTTGTTATATACTGTCCATAACCAGCACAGAAGTCTATCAACAAATGCCCGCTCGGGTTTTGATCAGGAAGGCCATTCCCAATCACAACTCTCCAGGTGTCTCCAACATTGCCCACGTGCACGTTGAAGTCTCTGAGTAGAACAATGAAGTCCCCTACTAGAGCCCTACTCCTACTGGAGTCCCATACAGGACTCCATACAGGGTCTACAGTAAGGGTGCCCAACCCTGGTCCTGGAGAGCTACCGCCCTGCAAGTTTTAGATGTCTCCTTGAACACACCTGATTCTAATGAATGGCTCATTATCAGTCTCTGCAGAAGCCCATTGATTTGAGTCAGGTGTGTTGGAGCAGGGAGACATCTAAAACAAGCTGGATAGGGGCCCTCCAGGACCGGAGTTGGGCACCCCTGGTCTACAGAAAGGTTAAATACTCAGAGCTGCTGTTTGATGCATATGCACTGACAACAGTCAGCGCTTTTACCCCCACAACCCGTAAGTGCAGAGAGGCGACCCTCTTGTCTAGCAGGGTAAACTTCAAAGTAGCGGCGCTCAGACTGGGATTTGTTAGTATCCACACACCTGCCCGGCGCCTCACACCCTGGGCAACCAGATTGAAATAAAGTCCATTCCCAATCCAGGAGAACGGTTCCAGAACCAAGACTGTGCGTAGAGGTAAGCCCCACCAGATCTAAATGGTAGCGCTCCACCTCCCGCACAAGTTCTGTATCCTTCCCCCACAGCAACGTGTGTGCTACGTCCTCAGAGCCAGCTCTGCCACCCAAGTCTGGTCTGTTGAGGCTCCTAACCTTCGCTGCCACCCATTTGATAGTGCATCTGACCCCCACGGTTCCTCCCACGAGTGGTGGGCCTATAGGATGAAGAGGAGGATGGTGCCTGTTCGGGCTGTGCTCGGCTGGGCTCCATAAGGGTCTTCTGAACCATTTTTTGTCTGGCCCCTTCCCCGAGACCACTTTGCCTTGGAAAACCCTACTAGGAGCACAAGGCTCCAGACAACACAGCTCTCAGGATCAGAGCCACACAAACTGTGGCTCTATGATGTATGTACAAAATTCTGTTTGTTTGTATTGTATTTCAATGACCACATTTGAAGAACAGATCAATCTAACATCTACCTAAGCAGTTTTCTAATTGTATTTTGCATTATATTTGGTCCCCCATGGCTGTTGAAGTACTGTTTTACCTTTGTGGGGTGTGTGTGGGCATGGCTTAATGTTGTCTGTGTGGCAGAGAATGCCGTGGTTCACGGGAAACGGGAGTGGGTCAATTGTCTTATTACTAATAAACAACAGATAACAATCCCCTTTGGCTGTATAGTATTTGATGATACTTATCAAGAAAGACCATGCTGCTTGAAAGTATTGTCTACATATACCGTACATATACAATTATGTCCATTTCCACATTTGACAATTATAGCCCTGACACAACAGAAAATTAAAAAATATGATATTTATATAATATATAGTATTATATGCACCATGTGAGTACACATTACTGATGATTTACACATTTCTATAGTATTACTGTATATATATATGTATTATTATATATAATATTTGTATTATTATTATTATTATTATTATTATTATTATATAGTATTCAAATTATTCTGTCAGGGACAAACAGAACACTTTTCCATATAGTCAGTGAAATGCTTTCAGTACAGTGCAATCGCTCTAAAGAAAAAGTCAAAGAACAAAACCACAACCGGAATGCAGACAAATGTTTCTTATTGAAAATAGCAAAATTACCCCCAACAAATACCAGACAAGCAGGAGAGATATACTGTATCAAATTCATCAAGTCATGCCCGAGAGAACTACCAATGTGTTTCCCAGCAAAACCAAGAAGGCCGGGTCGGCGGATACAGTCAACGATGCTTTTGAACCACCAATTAGGTGTATTTAGATTTGGTAAACATGTTAACTGGGGAGATAATGAGCCTGTGGCATTTATCCTATCCTCCATTCATCTGCCTCTTCATCCACTGTGTCCACACTGTGAACAGCCTCTCATTTGCCAGTTAAATAAATATTAACTGTTCAAGTGTGACCGCGTGCGGTGGCTCTTTCAACGGGCCAGGTTTTTTGCTATTGTTATTGTTAACAATGGGACTTGTTTGTTTGATTCCAAACAGGTTCGTTGTGGTCTTACAATATTTCTCCACCCTTTCTTTCTCTCGCCTTCTCAAACCAAATTTCTTTAAATCCAACCGTAAATCATGTGTCGCTATGTTAGCGATAACTACGCCGTAGGGTCCATGTAGCCGTGTCCCCAAGCCTTCTCCTATACGCCATACATTACGCCGTAGCCTGCGGCTCATCTCTCCAAAAATGGAAATACGCAATGCATAGTTAAATTTGCGACGCAGAAACAGCTGTTTTGTGAACACGTTCTCATTTCTAACTCGTCAAAAATTGCAGCTTGGTTAATGGCCTTTCTTGTCAATTTTCGAAGCGTTGGAAAGCCTTTGGCGTCTAAGGATGAAATCTTCAGTCATTGACTCTTACGGCAAGACTACAGAGTTACCACCGGTTTATTTTTAGCTACTGTATATGGGCATGCAATTTCAGCAAAAGTATTAGCTCCTGGTTGTAGATAAATAATCAATATACAATCAGGTTCAAATGTAATTACTTAAAATCACTTGGACTGAAATTGCATGCCCATATAACAAAAAATGTACCTGTGGTAACTCTGTAGCCTTGCCGTAATAGTTAATGACCGAAGTCTTCATCGTACGACGCCAAAAGCAATTAAAAAAATTATAAGAAAGGCCATTGACCAAGCTGCAATTTTTGATGAGTTGGGAATGAGAAATTGTTTGTTTTGCAGATGCAAACCCATATGTTAGTGTGCTTGTCGTTTTGGATCTCTAGAACAAAGTCCTGTACATGCACAGACAGTTTGACAAACTCCGTATAATCATGAAATTTTAGCATTTTTTTTATATAACCTGACATGTCAGATATCTGTGTCTGTTAAGAAACATCCAACTGGAGAGCCTTCCATTGAAACTGTTTCAAAAGGGCAGGCGCTTTCAAAAAACTTGGCAAGAGAGTGGATGAACCCTTGAACCAGAGACCATGATTGGCCACACATTAGGTGTATCGACCTAAATCACAACAATTTCAAGCTCTCCAGACTGATTTCCACGATAAAGTCAAACTGAACCTAGGCTAGTTTTTATATGCCTTGAAAATTAACCTAAGACTACAACTTAACATGACTTGAAAGGGATTTCCCTAGTGTTTCCTTGTTGTTCGGGCAGCGAAAATGCAATCTGTGCACTTTTAGTAATACTATTTTCTATTGGAACACATTGGCTGACCATCTAAATTGCCAAGACAGCCGTAGCCTGCTCAGCACAGCCCCAAAGGGGGTCCACTTTTTAGGTTCTCTTTTTTTAAAGGCTAAACACCACTTATCTCTGATTTAGGTAGAAGAAACATCATTAAAATGAAGCAATTAATAAACTATCTAAACATCTAATATGTATTAGGATAATTACCTTTGAGTTGTTTTCAGACCAGGAAGGCATTTAAGCATGCCAATGCATCCACATATTAAGTAAATAGCCTATCAACTCGTATCAGGTTGTTAAATATAGGCTATATAGATTATGGCAAAATATTATATTTTGTAAATAAATCTATATCGGCGGAGGGAACTGTAGCATAGAGCCATACTCATGCATGACAGAGAAAGGTGCTTTGGCCTACGGGTTCTGCAGATTAACAGGCTGCTATTTGATCATGGTGACAGAATATAACCTATGCCCAAAGAGCCCTCTAGATGTAGTACTTTACTACGTTCCGGTTCATTTTCTAAAAAGATGAACACCATAACATCTAATTGTATTTGTAACGTCAAAAAAATGACAAATAAATAACCTTCCCAGCCTTCTATTTAAATAGGCTATGATAAATCGGCTATATCAGACTACTATAGTAAGGATTTAACAGGCCAGGAAAAAGGTGCGTAGCTGTTTCCCATACTGTATTTCTTCTCCAAGCCGGTAGAGAGAATTGTCTCTTCATGAACGTATTACAACTCTCCATGTCGTAAACTCTAAGGGCGAGCCCTCTAAATCCAGCATTTTTAAGGGCATGATATTTAAATGATGCCTGTTTTCAACCGTTACATTTATCAACGTGCGATCATTCTTACGCTTGTTTGGCGAGATACGAAAGGTTTCATAAATCACACGGTAGCGCTATCGTCAGATGAATTCTGCACTCAAATCTGCGCTGGTTTCAATGAAAGATTGATAAATGAGGGCCATTGTTTCCCATGGTCAATGTTGCTGTAAGAGATATTTGATGTTTCATGCATTTTAAGGGATGTCAACCTGGGATGGGACAATAATACATAGAAAATATGATTTTTTTGGTGTTTCCATCAGTGCATATCATGCACTATAGACGAAACAAGACAAAACAGACAAGTAAGGGAATCTCTGCCATGGAGAAAAGGCGTATATTGAATGTGATGTTTGTGACAGACAGAACAGACAACATTTCCACTAGAGTATTCAGAGCAGCTAAACATTCCCCATCCATGGTCTTATTAGAAATGTGCTGCCAACCAAACCACAAGCTTCGGGCATTTGAATTATATTAAAATGATATAATAGTGATTATATTTGACATTATTATTATTATTATTAATATTTTTATTTATTTTTTTATTTTTTTTATTTATTTATATTTTTTATATTGATGTACTGTGATGTTCAGTTAGCTTTGACCAGAAACATATGGTAGAAATGTCTGAAGGGGCTACATTTTTAATTTTATACTGTACATTTCAGAGACTGTACTTTTTTACACTCAGTATCTGTACCTCTACTTGAGTAAATAATGTGTACTTTTGCCACCTCTGGTAGACTTATCATGTGCGTATTTCTGCTCTATATATAAATGAAATGTTTTACTGAATGTTGAAATATGTTGTACAATCTCTAAACTAATCTAATGTGCATACTGTATAACAGTATGAAGTGATGTCTCACACACTGACACACAACACTTGAATGAATGACCATATGCTGTCACAACCACACCAACAAAGAGTTATGCACACACACACAAACACACATTTTCCCCCCACACACATTTGTATTCCACACTTTTGGGGTTTTTGAAACTTGCCGTTACACCCCCGCCCCCTTGCCATTTACACCCACACACACACTCGCCTACCCACAAAAAGAATGCTGTGCAAGCCCTGCCTAATGAGCTGTCATCTTAATTAGACAGTTTACTGAGTAATTAGCAGCCAATTAGTCAACACCTTGCTCGCTTCATAACAAACTTGCTTGAGTCTCTATCATTCTCTCTCTGCCTCATGCTGTGGTATACAGGTTATATAATAGGGAATACGTAGGATTGCTTTTCATAGTTTCTCTTATTTTTTCCCTCTTAGTCATTTTGCACCTAATACAACCCCCCCCCCACCCCCCCTTCCCATCCCTTCCCAAATAAAACTCTAGCTTTTATGCAGACAACTATTTATTTTAAAGTGAAGGGGAAAGCACACCATATATCCACTTATATCCAGCCCAGCACTGGCATATTTTAATGATAGTGGCCGCAGTTGGCTTTGAGTTATAGAACTATATGCTTTTCACTGGTGGAAGCTGTCGAGGTGATTCTAATTATGGTGGAGAAAAAAAAAAACTGCTTTACAATAAAGGCCTGATTTTTAGACTGCATATGAAAGACTGAATTTAGAGTGATTGAAAAAAGACAGAAATTGAAGCCTGTCAAACAGCTATAACATGAAAGGGGAAAAAAAACATGATGGAAATATTACTCATATTTAGAGATAGTCTCTACTGACACGCTCTTTTCTATATGGTTTCATAACATATTTAGAGTAACACTGTGCCCCTGTGAAGCATGTGTCCTTCTCTTGCAGCCATTGGAACACAGTTATAATTAGTAAAGTCACATTTACAGTTGGTGGGTTGTGAATGCAGATAACAGTGTGTGGTGTGTGTGTGTGTGTGTGTGTATATGCGTGCGTGTTTGTGCATGTGTGTGTGCGTGTGAGTGTATCAAACACAAGGCCTGCGAGCACGTGGGTGACATTACTGTAATGATGTTACCATGGAAACCAGGCAATCACTCGTCATTTAATCAGGGCTATATTGTGAAACGGCATCTGATTTTTCTCTTTAATTACACATGTCTATGCAGTTAAACAGACTTTGTTCAGAGAGAAAAAAACAACTTGATTTGAGCTTGTTGAACTGCGTTTGCCTCCCACGTTGTTGTTAACTTGAGGGAAAAAGCCTCTTCATTTACTTTTAGCATGGATCTTGAAAAATACATATACAAACCCATTAGCGGAAACAGAGGCGAATTATAGAGCTAAAAATATATGCGTAGTTGTTCTTGCATCTTTGTTTGAGATAATTTACTGTAAAACTGTACAGTATAAGGTCAAATGCTATTTCTGAGATTCATGGGAAAATAATATGAAAAATATGAAAAACTAAAGAATTAAATAATAATAATTGTATTTCAAAGATTCAAAGTTTTATTTAAAAGTTAAACAAACTTGATTGTGTATAAGGGGAATGCCGGACACATACACCTTTTAAATTATTTGAAAAAGATAATCGAAATATATTTAGGGTTCCAAACATAGTAATCATGTACAAGGTATCTTTCCAAATAATTTTAAATTACAAATGCATCTACTGAAAAAAAACCAATCATATCGGAGATATAGGCATAGTCAGGGAGATGCCAATCCAGCATGATGTATTGACAAAAGGTCTTAGCAGAAACATTTTCTTTTTCAGATAGTAATCAACATATTTTTAGATGCTAAAAAACACATTAATTATAAGACCTGTACAGTCAGTTCATTATAAGCAGATGGGCCCCAGAAGTCCTTGTTGATTTGTAATTGGGTATTGCTACAAATACAAGTGAGTGGCATCAACACGCACACGCGCACACACACACACACACACACAGACACCTACTGAGCAGTAAGCAGGGTTAACAAGGCCCGGCGACATCATGATCTATCCCAGGTACGCTTCCTGCTGTTAGCGATGCCATGCTTTGCCCTGACTGTGGTGTGTGCTGACATTCATCTGAGAGTTGGTAATTAGCCCCCCCCCCCCCCTCCCCCCCTCTCTCTCTCTCACACACAGACTTTCACACGGGCATCTGCTACCGTGTATCAATAAAGGCATATAACACTTAGGTAATTGGAACAATGCGAGGAAACTGTTCTTGTCAGTAGTGTGAAGCGACAAGGGGGGAAATCTTGATCACATCCGCGTGCACTGACCCATGAGAGAGCCTGGCAAAGAGACACAGCGAGCCACTGTATTTGGTTTTCCTATAACAAAACAATAAGCCTACTGTGTATAATGTAGGTTTTATTGAACAATGCAAAAAATGTATCGCAAACTGGTCATATGCTGTATTTCCCAGCAGGTGTCAATTGAGATGTTTGTTATGATGTTATTTGTTTGTGATTGTGTGTGCTGCAATTGTGAGCCAAACATAACACTTTTTGCGGTAATTGGTTAAAACTACTGATAAATGCTGTCATACAGAAAACATACTGTAAACGTCCAAAAGTATTTCTAAAATGATCAGGGCGGGGGCGGGGGAGGGGGAGGATGGGGGGGGGGGGTGGGGTGTGTGGGGGGCGGTTAGAGTGCATGCATACAGGCTTATGATTTTTTTAATTTCACAAAAAAAACTCGTCTTTATAGCATGGAAGGGTTCATTGTTAGAAACAACAATGCATAGAGATAAGTGAAAGATTGTGTTTGTGATTGTGAGAGAACAGTAAGACACAGATCCTACAATTCAAATGTTTAGTCTATCCCATCAACAGTGGACTTTATCAGAGAGCCAGCGTTAGTCTGGGCTGCACTGCTTGACATCCTGGATGACATCACACATGAAGGACTTTCAGCTCTCTCACATGCATGCGCAGACACACACACATACACACACATGCACGTAAGTAACCTCGCAGGATATTAAAAACGCACCACAGAGTGGTCCCTTGTGTGTAAGGTGGGGTGCCTTGGTGCACTCCCTCATTCATATTGACATTAAGACCCCCAACAAACACATGCACACACACAAGACATAGGCTTCTGACAGTCCCCAGTGACAGCAGCTTAGCTGTTAGCACACAATAAAGAATAATATGAATCCTGTTTACACAGATATCAGACGCTATTTCACAGTAAGCCTCCCCAACCCCCCCCCCCCCCCCAACTCAAAAGCCTGATAGCTGCAACAGTGTATTAGACAGCAATCTGGCATCTACTAATGTCACAAGGAAAGCCGCCTGCTCTGTTTGACACAGAAGGAGCGTGTGTGTATGCACGTGTGTGTGTGTGCGCGTGCGTTTGTGTGCATGCGCGCTTGTTGGTTAAAATGGTTTGGGCAGAACACTGGACAGCATATTCCTTAGGTAGGTAAAAGTTCACACAATGCACATCGAATGCATTTTAGCTACACGGTGCACAGATATCTGATGAACATGTGTGTGTTTTTGTGGGAGGTTTGACTAAATGCTGAGCGAGTTGATTCAATTTTTACCTATCTCCCCCATGACGGCAGCAGTGTAAAATAGCATAGCCCAATATCCATGGGATCAGTGTTTTTTATCTCTGCAGCTCCTCCATTTCGCCTCTCTTGAAAAAAAGTAGCTGACCTTTTGAAATTGACAGCGAGGCACCATAAAACAAATGATGGAACAAAGTGTGTTTACAATTATGTACACATGCACACACACAGACACACTTGTTACAAATTCCTCAGGCTTGTAGTTGGAGTTCATCTTTTTATCCAAATTTTATTTTTCTTTCTTTTGATGCCAATATGATTTTTTTCATGTTTACAATTCCAAAACTAAATCTTTGTTTTCACACTAACGATGGATGTCAACAGTCACCAAGAACAAACATTTCTTCCTAACTTTATTACAAGATGAATCAATCATCACCCTTTTCTGCTTATCATATGAAAAGTGATTAGTGTTATACGTCTTTCACACAGACAAAAGACAACTCTTGAACAAATTAAATTGTTACAGTCATTGGAGATTTCTGAGATGTTGAGATAAGGATGCTTCTACAGTGATGCTGACTTTCTTTGGTGTAAACCAAACCCTTTGCGAGCTAAATAACAACATCATGTGTCATCAAATCAATGTACTAGATGGTTTGGCTTCATGCCAACTAAAGTGTTCTCACAACCCCAAATTAACTATGACCTAAATATTTTTTCTTCAGTGACAGAAACAGCATTTCTTTGATTGTTTACTAAACTGCAAGACCATGAAAATAACTTCTTTTTTAGCAGAGACAATACAGGTAAGTAGTTGGGTAGCAGAAATATGTTTACACGTATAGCAATAGCACTTTTTATCTAAAGGGACAATCAGAACATTTGTCAATAGTGTATAAACAACAGCGTCATCAGGGATACTTTTGCTATACATTTTATACTAGAGACACCGCATGGGCTGTGTGAAGTGTGCCATCGCACAGGGCCCATGAAGGCCTCGTGCCTGCACATGCTAGTGAAGTGAATCTCTGTGTTACATTAATTTTGGTAGCAGGCGATTGTGAGCTCATGCGTTATCATGATTTGCTGATCAGATTATGTCTGAAACTGCAGGATTGTCATGTGGGGTACCTCAACTACCTACTCCAGCCATCCATCCATCCATCTTCTCCCACTTATCTGAAATCTGGTCGCTGGGGCAGCAGCTCCAGCCAACTTCCATTTCCCGAGCCACATTAGCAAGCTCTGACTGGGGGATCCCGAGACATTCTTAGGCCAATGTGGAGATATAATCTCTCCACCTAGTCCTGGGTCTTCCCCGAGGCCTCCTCCCAGCTTGACGTGCCTGGAACACCTCCCAAGGGAGGCGCCCAGGGGGCATACTTACCAGATGCCCGTACCACCTCAACTGGCTCCTTTCGACGCAATGGAGCAGCTGCTCTACTCTGAATTCCTAATGGATAGCCAAGCTTCTCACCCTATCTTTATGGAAGACGCCATCCACCCCCCTGAGAAAACCCATTTTGGCCGCTTGTACCCGTGATTTCTTTCTTTCGGTCATGACCCACTCTTCATGACCATAGGTGAAGGTTGGAACGAAAATTGCCCGGTAGATCGAGAGCTTTGCTTTCCGGCTCAGCTCTCTTTTTGTCGAAACATATTGGACTATTGCAGTGAAATGTGACATGTTACGTAGCCTATTTCATGAAGTTGAAATAAACCTTGTTTTTTTTAGCACTCCAGACTATAATTGGTGAGCAATACAGGAATATATTGTGTTATATTGTGGGTCATGTTTTTCTTCAGAAAACGAAACAAAAATAGGTTTTTGAGTAGATATACATCAGAGCAAATACATAGAAGTAAACATGACAAGTTAATGTGAAACAATATGATGAAAAACTTTATATAAAAAATATATTGATTCTATTTAAATGTGACTTTTCATTTTCAGCACCCATTTTGTTCAAGTGAGGTGATTAAGACATGCCCTTTTGAATTAAAGGGGGTGAGTACACAGCAATACACCTCATATTGTAGATGCTACCCCTTCCCCCGCAATTCCCACAGATTAGATGAGCCAATCCAGGCCAGAGTGATCCTTTAATTCCCTCACACCCAAAGACAACAGCAGCAATGCACGCAGAAAAGGTCAAGACTCAAGGCCCTGTGACACGGTAAACCTTCAAAGCTTTAATATGATTGTAGCAAAAGATCAGTCTCTAGGCAAACAGTAAAGGAACAAAGCCAGTCAGCTAATGGTCTATATTGGCACCAGCTGTAAAACATCAATATAAAATGTCCACTATCCAGAGTGAAATGTATATTTGGTGGCCAAGTGCTGTGATCTTAGGTATACTGTATATACTGTACATACTATTGTGTAAATGTCACATTAGTTCACTTTATTTGAAGGTGAGGAGGATACATGGCTCTCTCCCACCTATCAACCGCACACAACTACAAACCAAGTAATAGCCTCATTAAGTATGTAAAACAATACAGCAGTCAGTTCAAAATCACAACACACTGACCTTATGAAAGCTTGTATTTAGTTTGGGAAGATCGGTGTATGGTCACAAAAGCAGAGGCGCACATAGGCAGAGCTTCTCATATACAGTAGGTTTAAATTTCCCAATATGTCCAATGACAAAGTGTCTTGATTAATTTACATTATCTGTATTATGAAAATGAAAAAAAAAATGCCTTCAGTTCAGCAATATGTGTTTGCTGTTTATCTCTTGTTCGTGTGTGTGTGTGTGTGTGTGTGTGTGTGTGTGTGTGTGTGTGTGTGTGCGTGCGTGCGCACACACAACACAGGCCTGGGTGTCTGTGTTTGTTTGTTAGCTCGTCTGTCTTTTTAATTAGCCTGCCGTTTATCACAGCCCTGTGATTGCTTTTGTAATGATGTCACTGGTTCATAATGAGCAGGGAGTCGTCACGCTGTGAAGAGATGACAGCCCCTAGCGCCCCCCCTGACGTCGTGACGATGGGCAGAGAATGAAGCTCAGAAGCCGGGGGGACAGAAAGGGGAGGTACAGACCAAAGGGCAGGTGCGGAGGGACCACAAATGTAAATAGGAAGTAGGGGGCATTATTAGAAATGCCACGGGGGCCTCCAGTTGCTGGTGTTATGCTGTCAAAAGTTGAAAATGTTTTGGGGGCGAACTCTCTATTCCGCACATCCCCGGCATTGTTAAATGGCATCAGAACAGATGTTCTTTGTTTGGAAGCTCAAGACTGACCTCGGTTGAGAATTCATGAATAACGGCGAGCGGAGACGGAACATGCGCACTTCGCCAGAATTAGGTTGGACAGCGGTTGCCGCCGAACAGCCAAGAAGCTGTTTAAGGTTCATCAGTGTCTCCGTGATCAGGGCCGTGGCTGCCCATGCGTGACAGCACAAATTCTGCACAAAGACTGTGAAAATGGACACCAAACATCTTGTCTGGCATAAAAGCTGGCCAACAGTGTGGTGAGTCGCTGTGTGCACACAGGACAGCCGCAGCATTGGGTCCCACACTTTTCTGTCAATTTGCTGCTCCATTATTTAATTGGCTGTTGTTGTTTCGCAATCTTCCTGTTCTTACAGGCGCCCTGCATCAATGAGAAAAGAGGCGTTATGCTACAGTTGAGTGTTCAGCTCTGTCTTTCGTTCTTTGCTCGCGTGACGATTACTATGTTCTATGGACAGGAGACAGGAGGAGTCAGAACTCAAAAGAATCACAGGATATCATTTTTCGGGTCAGTGAGTCTTTGATCATGTGCACCAGCTTTAGCAAGAGACTCAAGTAAACCATATTATTCTACCACTCTGTAAAGTGTATCCTATATTGTTTACTAAAAGGCAATCTGCAATCTGCCAATTAATCCTATATTTGTTGCTTATCATGCCTATCATGGTGAGCCAACGACCAGTTGCAATATCAGCAGCTGCAACATCTTTACTAGTATGAGAATTGCTATTTTTTACGTGACAATGACACATTGACTCAGAGGAATCAAATGATCTGCATCTTCGTTTCACGTGACGCCAGCTTGATCAACAGAGACTCAAAAGAACAAAAAGATTTGGTTATTTACATTGAACAATAGTCAGAGATCCGGGTTGCGCAGAAGATCCGGAATTACCACCACTTGCGGAGGTCAGTGGCTTTAAGTGGGTGGTTTTACACAGACCATGTTGTCTGAATGACCCTGTCCAGCATAAAGTAATGTTGTCCATGTCATAAGTAATGTCTAAGTATGGTGTAACCAACAGAACATAAATATAGGCTATTGAATTAAGTTAACCAAAAACTGGACAGTGTACTACTAGCTACTGATTTTGATTGGGGCCCAGAATATTGTGGGAACAGTCAGTTTCTACCTGAAAGAACTGTGGCTTCAATACTGCATGGACAAGAGAAGGCGTCTATAATACAGGCTCCTGACTGCCTGCAAACCAGTATAATTCTGTAACATTGTGTTCTCTCACTACAAAGTGAAGGCCTTAATCTCAGTACAGGAGTTTAGCCTGGCTGTCAGGGACTCTTTGGACAGTTCAATAATGAATGAGATATTTAGACTATAGGTTAACCTAAACTGCCGTGGCTTTATCAGGGAGAATAAAGAGGTTAGTTGATTGTATAAGCACAGAGAATGTAATCAGGTCAATTTTAAAGTTTCAGTAGCAGACATCACTTTTTGCTCAACGATATGAGGGTTTGAAAACAATTGTCCATCCTGAGTGATTGTCCAATCTCCAACTTAACTTTGTCCTGTTTTAAAATGAGCCGTTTGGTTTAGCATTTTCAGTGAATGAAGACATACGTAGTAGTTCAGAGCTCCCATTGCTAAGTTTGATCTATATAAATCTCCTCTGCAAACAAGGCTCAGTCAATTACTTCTTTCTCTCTTACAGCCAGGTATTTTCTAGTTGCAATCAAATTTGGCTTGGCTAATTTATATTGCCAAAGCCTTGGAGACAGTCTATGCTACTTAACACAGAGTGAAGGAGGTTGTCTTGCATATTTATGTGACATTAAAATGCAGCTTAACTCCACAATAGTGCCTAATGGATGTTCCATATTACAAAAAGTAACCTACAGAATTTAAGTAACCTATAGCGAATATACGAAGTTATTACACTTCATTTATTATCATTTATACTATTGTACAACTGTACAAAAAAAAAAAACAGACAGCCTGACAAATGAAATAGTTGTCTAATTGTAATACGCAAAGAATACTATTATGTTTTCCTACTAACAATTACTGATCTGAGGGGTGGCAAGTGGCACAGTGATAGAGCAGGGCAATATGTGATCAAGAACTCGCTGGTTCAAACCCTGCTAATTACCCGTCAAGTGTCGATGTGTCCTTGAGCAAGACACCTTAGCCTACCATTGGTGTGTAAATGTAAAGCGCTTTAAGCTATATAAATTCAGTCCATGTTCATGATGCTAGCAAATTTCCAGTTCACATAAGTTCAGATTCATAAACCCTTATGATAAAAACAATAATGCATGAATGTAATCATGTGACATTAATTTGGTTTTTCTATAAGGGACCGTTAGTTTCACTTCAGATTAAATAAAAATAAATATGAAATAATCAAACATTTTTGTTGCAGACTTCAAAGGTGTTGTGTGTTTTATATGGTGAATATTAAGATGGGCTCGGTTAAGAGGAAGGAATAGGAAAACCTATCGCTATAATAGGAAATGCTATGAGGTCACTTATCTGAAGAAAGATGGATTGAGGTGCGAATTATATTTTCCAATTCCAATCCGCCATATCGTATCATGGTGTGTCGCTGGATGTTTCCAGAACTCAAGTCACGGTTCCAAAATGAAAAGTACAGGAAAGAACAGAATCAAGAAGCATAGAGAAGTGGGAGAATAAAGAGAATGGCAAAAAAAAAAAAAAGGAGATGTGACTGGGGAGAGAACACGATGTAAATTGGAAGGAGGGTGAGGGAAATGGGAGACCCAGGTGTTTTAGTGGGGAGCTGGGAAAAGTTAAGAGAGTGAGAGTAGAACCCAAGCTGAAGGGGAGGTGAAGGAATTGGGGGGAGAATGCGGGGGGTGGGGGGGTAAAGGGGGTCTTGAGATGGAAAAAAGGGAAAAAACATGACAAGAGGCCCCGCAGTGTTGGAGTATGAGGTGTGTGACAAGACAAATGACATTCAGATGGATGTCTCTCCCATCTCGTTCACACACACACACACACACACACCTTTCCAGGTTAATGTAACATGTCTTGATGCATTTCATTCACCGTTAGCCGCGCCAGCCAGTGAGATACTCCGTCAAAGCCATCTCCATTACAAAATGGCCTTTTCTCTCCGTTATTCCGTCTATTTCGCCCTTCCTCCGCTACACACAAACTATTCATCTTTCCGCCGGAATGCGTTGCGGCGTGGATGAAGGGCCGCATTTATCAGCGAGGACATTTAAGTACAGTTCTCAGGGAAAGGCGAGATTTATTACGTCCTATTTAAAATGGCTCGGAGGAGGTCGGGGATCGGCTCTGGAGTTTAGTCAGTGGGGGGTGGGGTTCATGTTTCTCTCCCCACTGACACCTGTAATCACTTTGTACTGTGAGTGATATGATGGAGCGCTCACCAGATGAGGTGGGTCGAGGATCATACAGGAGATTTAATACGCTGCGTGGGATGGTTAAAGAGCAACAGCAGCCTGCGTAAACTACTGCGTATGTGACATTAAAGGTGTTGTGCTAGAACAAGGGGTACATGGATCGTCAAACTCTATCATAGTGGCTCACACGTCTTCACACCTGACCCTGGCCCTGCAGAATAAGGGCTTCACAGCCACCCAAAAGGTAAAGTCAGCTATTGCAAGCTTATTGTATGCTACACACATTTTGTCCATCCATCCATCCATCCATCCATCTTCTCCCGCTTATCCGGAGTCGGGTCGCGGGGGCAGCAGCTTCAGCAAGGG
>JAODLL010013247.1:0-28801 GCA_026546735.1 Forbesichthys agassizii | reverse complement strand
CAGTGTTGATGACAGAGATAATACGAATGGTTAAAATGGATACATCATGTCCCCCCCCCCCCCCACACACACACACACACACACACAGACACACACACACACACACACACACGTTAGTCATGTCACACCTGCTATTATAAAACAGTTGGCGTTCGAATAAACATGGGCTGTAACCTGCTCGAAAAAGCATGAACATTTCATCAATAGCTACAGCGCATTGAAATATAAAGCTGCATGTCACAATATCAATCGCCCACGTAAAGGAACGGTTGGAATTGTGAAGATACTCTGCAGTGAGAACAGAAAATATGAAGTTCCGCCGTGGGCATTTACTCTAAAATGTTGATTATAATTACTGTTTCTGTGTCGACAAGGCTTTTGGGGCATGTTCCTGTAGGTGAAAGTGAAGCAAATGCTAGCGAATCAACAGCGCAATCGGCTGACTGATACCTGTTATTATTCATGCGCACGATGAGTAGGAAATATCCAGTGTGGACTGTGTTCACTACTTCTTTACAATTCTGTAACATTTAGCAACTGTCAACAAGACAGATGAAGAATGCAGCTTTCAGAACATCCCCAGGGTTTGCAGGTGTGAAGCCATTTTAAGTATTTTATCCAATCATTATCCACAGTCTGAAATAAAATATTAAGCTACAGATTTATACTGCCCAATAGTATAATTAATGACGAGTTATGTTGCAAGTATAGATATTCTCTAGACTATTCAATTCTTTTTAAATTATGTATTTTATATTATCTAGTTTTATGATATTTCCTGAAATAAAACAATGTATGGATTGGCTTTGATTCATAAACCATTAGTTATTGGTCTCGAGAACAGCCCTCAAATAATCTTGGTTTAATGTGGATTCAGTATTACCTTTTTTAATGACATCACAGCTATCCAAGTATGTGTATACTCAGACTGTTTCTTAGGGTAAATATTAATTTAGGTCTCACATAGCCTGCAGCTACAGGTGATGTATATGACGTTTGAGGACATTTGAGAAATCCAGATAAAAACTGGGCTGCAAGGAGAAGATCAAAGCAATTGTCATGTCTAATGTGTAATGTTGGCAAAACAACTACATTCTAAGTGTAGTGGAAAATATAAGCTCACGTATACTGTATGCATGCACATAACTAGAAGATTTAGAATAGCTTGAAAAACTAAAGAATATCATAAGGTATCTGCAGTACAGAATATATAAAAAGGCAGCCCGTGTACTTTCTTTATCTGTAAACACCAAATAATTATAGAGTAAATGAAACGTACAACGCTGAGTAAATATAGTACATTTTCCTCTATATACTCTTAGAAAGTCTTAGCCTACCACAATATTCTAACGTGTGAGAAATCCAATAACTTGTATGGGTGATATATATTGCATGGGTTTCTCATAAAAGCAGGATACGCTTTAATGACTGATAGTTAGATTTGGCCACGTTTATTGTATTTGCACACAAAATTCATTCTAGTTCTCATATGAGAAGTTTTGTGGGAAAGCTCATTTTTCTGTATTGAGTCTGTATTTCTTCTATTTATCTTTTTTACTCCTTCAGTTTATTTGTAACCTTCCTCGTAGATTATTAGAATGTCACATTTGTGTCTTTATTGATTAATAAGGAAAAACATTTACTCTGTGACATATTCTACACTCACTTAGCAAAAGTTAGCTCTAGCCCACCCTGTCAGATGACTTGTACAGGTAAAGAGTATTTGTGTGTTTTCAAAGACCATGTTTCCATGGAAACCATAACTTTTGAGCCCTTTAACATTTTTTCACAATCCATTGTCACTGATGTTGAAATAATGCTGTTGTCCTAATGTTTTCTCAAACTTTTTAATTTGCATATTGGATGGCCAATCTACTGTAGGTTTACAGTACTACCTGTTAAACAGTACTACCTGTTTAAAGCACATTTTGGAGCAGCTTTTACATTACACTTTGGCAAAAAATGTGATGAAATCGTCAATCCCCCAAACCTGAACTAAGTTGAGCAAGACAAACCAAAAACACAAAGGAGTTGTTATATTTATACAGATCAAGTTGTTCTATTTACATTGCAAAGCACAGTAAAACAATTATTGTAATAAATAAAGGCACATGGAACAGTCAAGCCAAACCATTTCACCATTCTGATGATTGCTAAGGATAAGCAGACTCACCAAAGAAACAACGTGACCTGCAACAATGTTCAGGATTCATAATTGGCATAAGGACCACTTTTATGCAATAAATGCCCAGATATAATATGCAAATGTTCTATGTGAATATTCAAGTGTAGTGTTTCAGTATTGAACTAATGACTAATACTAATAACTACAGTAAAACTAAGTTCAGCACAGTCACTTAGTATCAAACTTCAGAGTGCTTGCTAGGGTGACAGATGAGATGCCACACTATACCTGTTTAACTTGTTGTTAGTGTCAGTGCCACAGCCTTGGACATGCAAGCCAAGATACACTCAACATATTTATTTTGACACAGCATAAAAGCTAATGATATTTAACAGCGAGCAGCGACTGCATTTGGTTTAATTCCCAAAGAGATTCACAATGTGCCCCTCTGTACAAGTACAGTACAATTCCTTCTTACTTTCAAACTCTCAATGTCAAGAGGATCTGGTGGTTTTGCTTAACAGTGTCCAAGGACAGTTTCCAAGGAACCTGACACAGTGGCTATATCCATATTGAGTCCACAGTATCGTCAGAACAACCAAAAAGTCCTTCAAATAAAAACAAATTATAGTTTTGGAGGTCAGTCTACAAAATCTGGAAACAAATTCTCTCTTACCACCGGTGTTGCCCTTGTTCACCTCGCTAATGTGCTGTGCTTCGCATTATTCTAGCATTGTAAATAAACTGAGCTTATCTGATAAAGCTGTGTATTCCTCTGAGAACGCAGTAGTGGGGGAACAAGAGCAAGAGAGACTAAGCAGAAGAAAATATATTAGAAGAAAGAAAGGCTATTGTTGTGTAGCTTCATTGTTACAGTAGGTGATTTACAGCATTATTTAGGCTAATCTGCTCAAGTTCGAGTAAGCAATGTCCAAAAAATATGAAATGTCATGAAGATGAAAACATGTTAGAGTTTTTAAAATAGAGTTCTTTGTGAATGTCCTTCCCCTTTCACACATGATGGGCCTGCCATTATGACTCCACCATCACAAGTAAACAATGTTTTCTTCCCTCCCATCCTCTCCGTTTTCCGACTCCAAAGACACCAGCATATTGAGGTCCAGTCTGGCATCACTGGTGTGGGGAAGTCCCAGATACTGGTCGGCCCTTGTTGCCACTGGCGACAAGACCTCCCTGATGTAGCCATGGGTCTGGTGGTCTAGGAAGACAAATGCATAAGCAGAAAGAAGGCATTGTTTTTAATAGGAACACCATGCAGTAATGGCTGATCCATGAGCATCTCATACTGTAGCTCGGCTTGGTTCCATGAGCTGGGTATTCCAGCTCACCTGCCAGAAGAAAGAACATTCTACAGGAATCCCCCAAAATCAGCTATGATGCTGGAATGTGTTAATCAAGGCCCTTTGACAGGCAATTTTAACAGACTTTATTATTTATGGTTAGCTTACATGGATAGTGGTCTGGACCAAAAGGTCCTTGGATCAAAACCACTGCACAAACGTCAACAGTATGCAAAACGAACTAAAATGACTTCATACAGGGCAGATATTTAAACATTTTTGTTAAAATGTTAGTTAATGCATTTGTGTGTGCTATATGCTTACATATAGGTGTACGGCATTGTGGCTGCCTAGAATTAGGCAGGTTTTCTGTCTTGCAATGTGGTGCCAGATGGCTTGGACTATAAATTGCCTCATTGTGCGGCTGTAGGAATGTGTCCTCTCTGGTGATTAATTAGATCAGTCTTTGTTAGAGCACTTCTGTTAGCCATGCTCTTGGCCTTGAGCTGGCCCCTGATAGATGAGACAGTAATGTACAGCCAAGGGACAAAGACTTACTTTCAGGCTTAAAGTGATATTGTGCTTTAAGAATACATTTGACTGTAAGGCTTCTATGCCTCAATATACTGTAAGTATGATAAACATGGGCACTGGCAAAGCATTTATGATACATTTTGAGCATTAAATGCAGTTATTTTAGGGGTTTGGTCAGCTGCTATGCCATTATCAGGAAGTGTAATACTTTAGGATGCAAAGAATGCATGTAGTGATGCCATACTATTAGATAATCATTTAAAAATGTATGTAATGTATGTAACCGCTACTGATAAATGCTGTCACCTATACATATTTGTCATTAAGTCTACTGAAGATGCTATAAGACTCAGGTGACAGGAGAATACCTGATTGGGTTCACGTGGTCTGTTGGAATGCCACAAATGACTGATTGGAGAGTGCACAAAGACATTATGGAAAGCCACTGGGTGACAATGGAATGAGTGTGGGTGTGGGAGAATGTCGTCAAGTGACACGCAGAAACATATTTGTGTTGCATGTGACTGAGAGCACAATGGATAATTTGCATTTAAAAAGGGATTATTTTTCTCCACGAAGGCATATCTTCGTGAGAATATCAACCTATCTCAGGAACTGTCAAGTTCAGGAAGTGGCATGAGAGCTTCATTAAAGAATTTCTGGTGGTGATACTCCAACAGAGAATATGGTGTGGGGGGAGTAGATTTATGTTCCTGCTGGAATGAGATTTTCTATATGCGACTTGACCCACAAAATATAAAACACTGTGCCACAAATGGTCTCCATTACTGGAAGGAGACACCAAATCATTGAGAGTACATAACAGATAGCATTCCAGTTAGGCCACGGTAGGCCTACAAATGAATTTGTTTTGATCAAATACAAGCCCGTTCAGTTTGTATGTGGAATTACCCTTGTGGGTTATAACAGTGTTATAAAAACGTTGTTCTGGTTTGAAAGTCACAGTGCTGCCTGAACGTCATTCTCCTCTCCTCTCCCCTATTGAGGATTTTAACCAGACGTCACTGTTTCCATGGTACGATAACGTGCAATCACTGATGGGGGGCAAACATTATATGACTTCCATTGACTTTGTATTGTGTGAAGGTGCCTCCCTGTCACTTTTGTCTGATAAGTATAACACACATAAAAAAGACTGTTGTGAGATACCATGCACCACTGCCTGTGCCACATGAGGTGGGCGCCTAAATCAGGTGATCTGTAAAATAAGCTCAGAATCCTCAGTAGAAGATTGAGTGGTTCTGTGCGCACTATAATTAAATCTCTAAAAATGTATTTAATAGGGACATTGAGGTCTTAGTGCAATATCTGTGATGCTTCGGTGAAAACAGTATATAGATTAAGAGCTCATTCCAAAAGCCATAATCTTAACCGCTATGGCGAAACGGGTGAGACGTGTTGATAAACAGAGCCATATATCCACAAGCATGGTAATAGGTTATGAATAAATAGGCTAATAGCTGATGTGTCTGATGTGTCACTTCCCCGCTATAAGTAGCCTAGGCTACAGTAATAGGGTTCTCTATAAGGCTAACCTCGCGAGATCAGGATGGTCTCACGAGCTTCAGTTTAATTTCGCAATGAGAATCAGTCTGGAAAGCCTAGGAATCATTTTGAATGTGTCCGAGTAGCAACTGAACTGAACAGCTATATAGGCATGGTTTAGGTGTGCCGACCATGGTGCCGACAGCAAAAACGACCAGATGGTTCATCCAATCAACTGCCAAGTATTTTTTGGAAAATACCTGCCCTGTAAAAGCAGTTTCAATGTACTAGCAGATTGAATTGTGACAACAATTCATGCCAGGTTACTATACGAAATGCCTACAGCAAGCACTTGGCAACAAAACACAGTGATCAGTCGGCTACAAGAAACGTTAAACAAAGTCATATATTTGCTGTTATCATAGGTTATGTTTTTTTCATAGATAAAAGCAGCTGCATTTTCGGCATATGGATCACTTTTTGGCACGACACCAGCGTAAACATGCTCTTATCTTATCAATGAAAAGTATTCCTAATCAGTTTACTGTTACTAAACAATATCCTAAAGGCCTACATTAATCTATTGCATTGTGCATGTCAAACGTCATACTTTTGATCCAGTTTTGCTGACTGTCACACACAATCTATGAAGTGTGACTGTTTATGTAGCCTGTTAACAGTTATTAAAAGCTAAGTTATCTTAGTATCTCAAGCTTTTACCACTGTATGCTGAGATGTTGTTGTCAAAAATAAAGTCAAGTCAGCTCTTCTGAGGCTGGGGGTTTATCTATGTGCCATGGGGTTGATGTATGCTACTTTAATGTTGTCTGTACAGAGCAGCATGATGCAAGACAGCAGCATGCAAGCTCTATTCATTGAGCCCGGTGCTTATGGAAATTAATGACGGCCTGTCGTTTTGTAGTTGGCTATAGCTGGTGGTGTGAATGTGCGTCGCTATAAGTCATCGTAGCCGAATTTCATTGACTTTCTATGGTCTCTCTTCCGATGCTTCTAGGGCTGTACACTTGCAAATCCAATGCTAGCAAGAAATACAATGGTGCACACTCGCAAAAGTAGGGGTGGAGATATTAAGATGGCGGGGGCAGCATTATTCAAATGAATGGCTCCTGACGTCACAACCCATGCAAAATCAAAACGGCTTGCTGAAAGACATACAGACATAGGCTACCCCAAAGAAAAAATGCACTCAATTGTCTGGTTTAAACTTTTGCGGGTTGGTAGGTACCCAAATGTAGCACTGAAAAAGTGATTTTTCTTTCATAATGTGTTCCCTTAAAATTGTGTTCTAACCACCCATCTGTTTTCAAATATTACCAGCAGGTCTTCATACAGAACCAGTGAAGTCTGACTGCACAATGGGGAACACACACTGAGAGTGGATTAACATGGCGCTGACAGTGGAGCATTGGTGTACAGAAGCAGCAAAGTTCACAGCGTAAGAGACACTGGCAGCTCACATGGTTGACAGAATACTTACTCAAAACAGACAGCAGGAATTACACTGGCGGGGGACACAGGGGAATGCTTTGTGGGTGGATGTCAGGCAAAATGCGTGCCCTCTAAGGCAATGGGGGCAAAGTATAAACCCTCTGTCTTGTTAACAAGTGGCTCAGGTTTCACTGGGGTTTGCGTGCGGTCAATAACTAGGGAAAGGTTAATGAGTCGATCCATGAGGCTGAAATCGTGCTGCCTGCTGTGGTGGGCCAACAGCAAACACACCCCTTTACATTACATTAACCAGCAACCCTGGTTTATTATAGTATTTATTAGCGCTAGGGCACCAGGTCTTTTGTCATTAGCTGACTTGAAACCTTGGTGCTCATTGAAGTGATACCTGGCCAAGTGAACTGCAGATAAATACTGTTTGTGTGTGTGTATCTCCAATTTCGCATTCCCCTAACACCCCCGCCCTCCGTTCTTTCCCATTTTCCCGCTGCGATGACAAGTCGCGCCGTAATGGGTTTTGTAGAGATTTCTCCGGATCGATTTTGCCAATCCGTCAGCCATCGCCATGAACTGTGAATCACACGCCGTCGTTGTCCGCCCCGCCGGTCGATGGATAGAGAAGCCATTGATTTTCCTTTTCCTCCTTGGAGGAGAATGGGGGTGGGGGGTGTTCTTTGTCAGGAGACACTGATTAACTGCGGGGAGGGACAGGCAAGGCCTCACTCAGGAAACTGCCATAGCCTTGAGAGTTGTGTGTGCACGTGCATGCAGCCTGCATGTGTGCGTGCGTGGGCGGGCATACCCGCATGGGAAAGCGCAGCGGCCTTGAGCGCTGTTTACATTCTGGCAGGTAGCAGATAGTGTGACGTGTGCTGTGAGAGCGTGGGAGACAGTGATGTGACCTACATCGCACCATGTTAGCTGCGACACGGGACAACCTAGCATCTGCTTTGGCCCTTACCGCCGCCAGGCATCCTCTCCGGTCCCAGGAGCCCAGCGGGGGCGTACAGCAGCGTGGGCGGGGCCTTGGGGGCGTGGCTCTGCCTGTGGGCGGAGCGGGCCAGCAGCTTGTTGAGGCAGTTGTGGGCGCTAGGGTCGCCGCCTCTGTGGCGGTTGTTGACGCTGCCGCCACCGCCGGTCAACGCAGCCTCGTTCAGGAACACGGAGCCGCCGACTCCACCCGCACCGTCTGCATTTGGCACCTGAGGGGGGACAAAACAGGCTCACCCAACGTGCTGTGAGAGACATAGCTCATATTCACACAACAGGACAATAGTATCTACACCACTCACTGGTTGCCCTGCCATTTAACCCATACATCAACGCAAATAGGACAATGGTTTGCTTGAGGGATAATTAACTAATCATTGTGCATCAGTATCTTATGACATAAAGGTCTAAACCAAACCAACAAATGTCAATACTGTATGTGAATGGTTGTGTGCGGGCAGCAAACAACTTGATTCCATCTTGTATCTCCACTAACAGAGGTGTGCTTATTGTTTTCTGGTTATCCTGCATATAATTGGACCTGGAGTCTAGGCATGTCTGGAGGTAAAGTATTGTGGAGCGACAACACCGGCCCCCTTTCGAACGCCGCGCTTGAGAAGCGGATGCGCGCATGAATGAGTCATTGCCTCCTTCTCTCTTCTGCTCCCTCTCAACGTCTCCTCCTTGTTCAACAAACTCTCCTCGTTCCTCGAATTGATGAGGCGCAGCTAATTAGCGAGGACCTGAAAGAGCACCTGTGCACGTCATTTGATCGCTGCGTGACGCCGTCACCTGCGGCCTCTAGGGAGACATTATCGGGACTATCAAGCGCATCAGATATCGAACTTGGACACAATTAGTGTGAAGTAAATACCGCCACCACAACATAAACACATGAACGGAAATAAACAGGGAATGTTTATGCTAGGCCGTTAGCCTAGCAGGCTTGGAAAACAGCCCAGGGTAGTATGTAAATTAATCAGTGGGAGAGAGGATTGTGTAATATGACTCTCCTTGCTTGACTGTCCATTGGAATACTCTCTTTTGAACTGACAGACCTGCTCAAACCGGCCACACAAAGACAACCCATGGAGTCTGAAAGGGATGGACGGACTCTATTAATTTTGCTACTGGTTCTTTTCTCCCACAGCCTTCAACAGTTAGGTGAACGGAGATTTAAGGACAAAAGAACAGGCTTCTCTCCTATCCTTTACTCTCCATACTTTACTGCCGCGGGGGATAATTCATTGTGCTGCCTTTCAAACAAAGTGTCAATATGAATAATTTAAGTCCTTTAGGACACAACAGATTAATTTCTGGAGCCGTGTGCCACTAGTATTAATTATTTTGTCGGTGCTTTTATTTTGCGGCAGTTTAATTATCATCAATCATTAAGTTGTTTATTAGCGAGTGGAGCGAAGACGAATGGCGCTGAAATTGCTCTCATTATCGCAGGTCATATATCAAGAGGGAATTTAGCTGCTGGGTGGAAGTGGGTGGGCTGGTGTAATCTGCACTGTGTGCTCTGTGTGTGTCTGTGGCAGCAAGGGTTTCTCATGGCCAAGGTATAGTGTGGCCTGATCTGGTCTCTGCACATCCACCTGACCGCTGCTCGCACTCATATTGCATCCGTGATGTAGTCTACCAGTAGAGACAATGGTTAAGGGGATGGGAGGAAAGCAAAGATGATTCATATCAACATTAGTATGTTAACAATACTTTATTTGTCATCAGAATCTGTAATAGTCTTGTACCATAGCAGCCACAGCCTCCATGACCTATTAGCAAGGCACACCAACAGGGCCATTGAATCCAGCACTTTCAACATGTCCATATATTGTATCTTCCCCAATAAACCAGGAGCAATGCAAATGAAGAAGGTGGGCAGCAGCATATTAGACGAGTTTATTAACCTTGCCTTGAGATAAATGAAGGGAGTCTAATGATGAGTTTAATGGAGTCTTTGTTCTTGACTATTCATTTATAAGGATTCACCTAAATGAAACCAAACACAACAAACATGGTGGCACGTCTTTCTTTGTGCATTTTACTTAGGCCTAGTCCACACATATTACGGATACATTTTTAAACAGGGATTTTCCTGCTTTATTTAAAAAATAAATCCTGTCCATATAGCACTGTTTAAGAAGAAATATCCATCCACATGAAAATGCCAATATGCTTTCAAGCCTGTGAACACAAATGCCTTAGGTAAACAACGGATATAATGGCGCACAAGCTGACGTTAAAAGCCCAACACGTCTACACGTCTAACACTGAATAGAGTTTTAAAATATCTTCACCCTGGAAAGGGCTTTGCTAATGCACTTCATTTGGTGATCCTATAACACCATTTGCGTGTGGATAAAAAGCTACGTCCATAAAATGTACTGTGGACTAGGCATTAAAATTAGTTTCTTCGTCTAGAGGAGGCCCTATTATCTGTCTGGACGTGGTCACATATTAGCATAATGTATTCCTTGGAGAATCAAATAGTCTTGCATCAAATTATATATTCCACCATATGCAGTGTTGCATACATACTGTATGTATGCACAGTATCATACATAGGTTTACAGTGCCTGACAGTAAATATTGGACCTGTAAGCTTGTGTATGTGCTGTATAGCTGTGGTTAATTGGCCTCTAGAGGTGTGGTTACTGCAGTTCTGCAGAGCTTGCGTACATTAAAGGTAGGGGAGCAATTTGCTACCTCTTCCATTGGCACAATCCTTAGCAGTGCCCCAGACAATACCTCCATACAGTAAAAGCTATTGTCCCCTGACATTCATAAGGGAATTATCAGATAAAACGGCCTTCCTGGAATCAGAAATTGGCCCTTTTTATCAATGTCCAAATGTGGATAAAAGCAGGGAAAGGTGCATCTATGAAACTGCATGTTTAAGTCCTCTGTACTGCATGTGCAACACCCTGCTTGACTGACATGTCCCTGACATGTCAGTGTAGATGTGTTGCACTCATTAGGGTGGGACAACAGACACTTTATTGGTTCTTTAGAGAATATCATGTCTGCAAGCATGTCTGGTGACCTAAGCATGTGCAGCATGTGTCTGTCTGTCTGTCTGTCTGTCTATGTCTGTCTGCAAGCATGTCTGGTGACCTAAGCATGTGCAGCATGTGTCTGTCTGTCTGTCTGTCTATGTCTGTCTGCAAGCATGCCTGGTGACCTAAGCATGTGCAGCATGTGTCTGTCTGTCTGTCTGCAAGCATGTCTGATGACCTAAGCATGCGTCTGTCTGTCTGTCTGTTTGACTGTCTGTCTGTCTATGTCTGTCTGGAAGCATGTCTGGTGACCTAAGCATGTGCAGCATGTGTCTGTCTGTGTGTGTCTGTCTGTCTGTTTGTCTGTCTGTCTGTCTATGTCTGTCTGCAAGCATGTCTGGTGACCTAAGCATGTGCAGCAGAGCTCCGCCCACAGACATACAGATATATACTGTAGTCACACAGAAAAACAGACACACATATCTGTCACGATAACTTCATTTTGTTAAGCAATATATTGTAACAGAAATAATATAACAAAATATAATAAATAAATGATAATATTGTCATTTTAATTCCACAAGAAGTTTGTTGATAAAATATGAGGAAAGAGTGGAATGAATAATCCAGTGACAATGTTAGACAAGAAAACCAGCTATTAAAACCTCGAGGAACACTTTCACCTGTCACTGTCTGCTCTGCATGTGTGTGTGTGGCGCTGCCTGTGAGCAGGCAGACGAGCGCACAGAAGCAGAACAACATGGCTGACCTTCTTAGAGACACAAAGAGACAGACACACAGACAGAGAGACAGACAGACACACACAGAGACACAGACAGAGACACACACAGACAGAGACCCACCATCTGTCCGTCTAGATGGATGACCATGGCAGGCACACACACAGACACACATAGACAGACACACAGACATACACACAGACACACACAGACAGACACAGACAGACAGACACACACACATACATAGACACAGACACACACACAGACAGACAGACACACACAGACACACAGACAGACAGACACAGACAGACAAACAGACAGAGACACACACAGACACACAGACAGACACACACACACAGACAGACACACACAGAGAGAGACCCACCATCTGTCCATCTAGATGGACCATGGCAGGCACACAGACATACACACAGACAGACAGACAGGCACACAGACATACACAGACAGACAGACAGACATACATACACACAGACAGACACACACAGACAGACAGACACACACAGACAGGCAGAGAGAGACCCACCATCTGTCCATCTAGATGGACCATGGCAGGCACACAGACATACACACAGACACACACACAGACACACACACAGACAGACACACAGACATACACACAGACAGACAGACAGGCACACAGACATACACACAGACAGACAGACAGGCACACAGACAGACACACGGACACACACACGGACACACACACGGACACACACAGACAGACAGACATACATACACACAGACAGACAGACATACATACACACAGACACACACACACACACAGACACACACACACACACAGACAGACACACAGACACAGACAGACACACAGACAGACACACAGACAGACACACAGACAGACACAGACAGGCAGAGAGAGACCCACCGTCTGTCCGTCCAGAGGGATGACCATGGCAGGCCCCCTGGTGGCCAGGCTGCTGTGGCGGCTGTGCCTCCAGCTCGGCAGCAGCTTCTGATGGGTGTCCAGCCTCTCTCGCTCCCTCTCCACTGACCTCTGGCCGTCCCGGAGCCTCTCCAGGCTCTGCTGGTACTCCTCCAGCTGTTGCTCCAGCTGTTCCCTCTCCTGCCGCAGCCTCTCCGCCTCTAGGTGGCACCGGCGCTCCCGCTCCTCCAGGCGGCTCTCCAGCTCCCCCTGCTTGCTCTGCCTGGCCTGGCACTCCTTCTCCCAGTGCTGGATCTCGTGGCGCAGCTGGCCGCGGAGCCGCTGGGCGGCCGCCACCTCCTCGCGCCGCTTCTCCACGTTGCGCTGCTTCTCCTGCTCCTGCAGGGTGTGTCCGCGGAGGTGGGGGGGCTGGCGCGAGGAGGGCCTCTCGCCAGGGGACAGGAGCAGCCGCTGCACCTGGCAGCAGCTGTCCTGGATGATCACGCTGGCCTGGAGGAGAAGGAGAAGGAGCAGGTTCAACCGTCGCCGTGACCACAGCTCAGCCACGGCCCAGTAGCAGGAGGCTAAATACAACACATGGCCAGTTGTTGCCATGATACAGCTCCCCCTACGTCCAATATCAAGTCCACTGAGCATACTGTAGCAGGTAGCATACTGATGGCCTGAATAGTGACGTTGTATTAACATATTCTAAGTGGCCAGGTGTGGTTTCATGGTTTGTATAGTAAAAAAACAAACAAAACAGCTATTTTGAATATGGAAAGTGTTTGTTAGCATTGTTGTGCTCACCTGTAGACTGTAGAGCAACTGCGTCAGGCTCTGGACGCTTTGAGACACCTGTTTAAATCACATGAGATACAATGATTAAACAGTCGGCTGCTTTACACCTACAGTAATAAACATTGCAATTATTTCTGTGCTTCACTGGGCAGCACTGTTATAATATGGGGCATTGCTGCCACCTGGTGGCTGGGCAGTGTATAACTGCACTGATGACTAAATAGCAAAATATGAACGGCCAATGAGAAAATAATCCTGAATAATTTACCTCACAAGTCACACAAAGCTGCTAACGGTAGCACAAATGTAAGTTTCCATATCCATTTTTAATGACCATATACCCTTGAGACCCAAATGTACTTTTTGCCCCCCTCTATTATGGCCTCATCAAAAATTCATTACATTAAGGCTGATATGTAATTCTAATAGAATACACTAAATTATTCAGAGAACTCTGGCAGTTAAAAGGCACACATCTGTGAATAAATGGAACCAGATGACAGCATAAGCACTAACGAGGGGCAATACCACTAAAACATAATCACACTTGCACCAGCATACCTGTTGTCACGGAAACCAGCTAGCCAAAATCCGAGCACTGCATTTCTACGTATTACTTTATAGCTGTTAGAAAGCTCGACACTGTTTACATGTAGAGGTATACCTTGAGGTTAACGCCTGCCGGATCTCCTTTCTGCTGCCGATGGAGGGATTTAGGAGCGTGGGAATCCGCCCAGCCTCCGTCGTTCGACTCGCCCGGTAACAGCTCACAGTCTGATCCGGGCTCTGGAGGTGTGAAGGGCTCCACCGGGAACACGGCGTCTGTGCCGGAGTCCGGGCCGGGGCTAGAGGGAGAGCAGACCCTGGAAGACAGCACGACTCGGAGGCGCTCCGCTGGGAAGAAGACAAGAGCAGGAGTACTGTGAAGGAGATGTTCATGTGTGTTGCGGAGCATGCTAATGACTGCAGCAGAGGCTGCAGATGTAATGACAGACAACCTCCTTAATGATGTTCAAAGGGAAGACGTTTCAGGGATCATCATTAAAATCTGATTCTTGTTCTAGTGCAGACACTTAATAATCCAATGCTGTGCACACAAATTAGTTGAAGGCATTCTCGAGAACGCTTGCTAACTTCGAGCTCAAATCAAAACAATATCCCTCCGCAGTGCCGCCACACACATCGAAACGCACTGTGAAGCAAAGCATAGACTTTGTTGATGTGAGCGGTGTTCGCCACTTTGTTTATGTTACTATTTACGAGCCAGGGTTGTGTAGAAGTATCAGATACTTTTTTCAACATGCACAGAGAACAGTAAGATAGTGAAATGCGAGGAGATATTTAGTGAAAAAATGACTGGCTGGCTGGCTTTAAATGAGCTACAATTTTATGTAATTTGTTAGCAATGTCATAAACATCCATCCATTATCAGTCAGTGACATGCTGCCTATCTATAACTTAATTTAAAGTTTACCAGCAACCTGATTTCTGACCTCTCAAATTCTACCTACAGCCACTTTAACTCCTTATGTTCTTACTGTATACTGTACAGGATCTACCTCTGGCGACACCCAGTGGACAACACCGATAAAGCCTTTTGCGCCAACACTACAGGAAACTGTATAATGTAATGCTCTGCTCCATGGTTGTCTCACCCTCCTGCAGAGCTGCAGACAAGTAAACAGCGACCTGAGGTGGCTCTTCTGGGTGAGGCCGCACGAGCAGTCGTGGCACAGGTTGAGGGGACTCCACCCCCCTACTCAGGGCAGACAGTTCTGCGTAGATTTGCAGCTTCTCCTCCAAGTTGGAGCAGATCTGCTGGTCCTGACTCATCAAGCTCTCTGAAACATGGCAAACGTGTGTTATTTTAAGTGTTACCTCAACCTAACATGTTAGGCTGTGTTTGAAGAGTTTATGTAAGCACTACAGCGTTTTTCAGTTTTCACGTTAATATAGATTTAACTTGAATTAAACAGTCTGCTAGCTGACTGAGATAAACTAGCAATGAACAGACATTTATGAATAAGTTGGCTCCATCAGTTTGTGTGATGATCACACACACAGTATAAAGCATGTTAATATTGTTGAATATTGTCTCTATTTCACATTTAACAGACTGATGGCTAAAATGTGATTTGGCTCCTGATAAACATATGTAACAGTGATAAATACACATGGGCCGGTGTAAGCATGACTTACAGAACTGGCCACTGAAATGTCCTCAAATTAAAGGCCATAGTTTCAACTTCAATCCAATTCACTACCTACTGTATTTACTCTTTGAATTCAGATTCACTCATTCATTATTATACCATTCACGTATTTAGTGTGACATGTGATAGATTTAGCCACCGAGCAAAGACAAACAAAGACTAGTAAAATGCTATGGCTAAGTGGAGATATCGTCACCTTGAAACTTCTGGATTTTCTGAAGGCGAGCTTCAGCAGCACGCTTGTCTTCTTCTGATTCGCTTACGCATTCTTCTTCTTCCTCTGGACAGCTAAGCAAGACAAAGAGAAAAACTGTTAAAGGCAATAGTTGTGATAACCTGTACAAAGAAGTATGTGTGGTATACACACACATCTGACACACCTCTCCACAGCCTCTCGTATGAGCCTCATCCAGTTGTTGCGCTCTTCTTTGGAGGTGGTGTGAACTTCGTACATCTCCGGCCCGGCAGATGATGCACTTATCAAAAACATCCCCCGCTCCTCATTGGCTACCTCTCGCACAATCAGCTTCTGCAGTGAAATGACTGGAGGCTTCTGGTCCTGCAAGGTGGTTTAAAACACAACTCAGTTTAGGACATTAATATCTCCTGTTATGACACAACATGCCGGACATGTCTTTGGCTTGGTGAGTAATACATTTGCCTTTGATTAAACATAAGATAAGTGAAGATGAGAAGAGACTAGGGACAATTCAGGTATTGCAGCAAAAAAAATGAAATCATGACCACAAATGTGTCAGTTGTCTGTTGTTCCGGTGTTCTGTCGATCTGTCCTACCTAGTCAGATTGTCCTATTGTAGCACAAAATGACAGTTACAGTCTGTTGATCTGTCCTACTTGACAGATTATCCTACCATAGCAGTAAACTGAATATTTACCAAGCAGAAGTTGTTGTAGGATAGTTCAACGAGTGAAAACAACTTATTTTGTGCTACCAGGCTGAAATTAAGGAATGTATTATTTGAAGGGACAAGATATAAATGTTATATTGTGCTAACAGGCGAACGAGCACTAGAGTATGCTACCATCTGTAACAGGCGTACGTGAAAAAATGTATGACAGTTGGCACAATATATTTTAATATATTAATAAAAAGGCATAGACCTATACAATAGATTGTATAGGTCACACATATGGTAGATTGCAAACAATCTTTTTGTTGTCGTGAATGTTAATGTTATAAAATGTTAACTGAATTTAACTATACAAGTAAAACAACAAGAATCCATGTAAATTAGTTAAAAACATGCAATAACAGTGCTAGGAAGAAAGCTAATCACTGTAAAAATCCAGCTATCAGGGTAGGACAAAATTAGAAACGTGTCTCAAGAATGACAAAAAATGACAATCTGACGAGTAGGATAGAATGTCAGAACACCGGCGCTGTCGTAACTCAAAGACACTAGCGTGCCAGTAGTGATGTGAGGCTTAACAAGTGCGAAATGGCTGCACGCACCACAGTAGCAAATATGTACTTCTGGTCTTTTTCTTGTAGGAAGATGAGAGTGTCTGTGAGAAGGAGTGCCAGCACATCTGTTGTGGGATAAGATGTACATGTCAACATTCATGTTTCAAGTCACACCTCTCAGTTTGTAGTGGAATTCCCCTTGTGGTTGTAAACAGCATTACAAAATTATTAGTGCTTCACTTCCCCACAGTGAGTTTTGTCTGACCCTTAAGTCGGCCTGTGGCGGTCTTCCACAGGACCAGTCCCTGGTGTTTGAGGGTCTGCCCCGGCCACATCATGTCCTGCTTTCGAAACGTGTGTCCGTTCTTCAGCTTGGCCGAGCTGCGGTTCTCCACGCGGCTCCAGACATCCTGTAACCTCTGACCCCGTTCGTACTCGCTGACCCGGGCATTCACCGCCACGATCACCTCCCGGATCTGGGTGAGAGCTTTAAGAAGGTCTGCGTGCTCCTCTGTGTCCTCTGTGGGAAGGAGGGAAGGAGGAAGTGAGTCAAAGAATAAGAAGAGAGTGTGTCTATAAGCAAAGCTGGAAGATGGCTGACCTTGTGTGTACTGTAGAATCCTCTCCAGCAGAACTGGGTATTTTGTGATCCTTTGGGTTACCAGCAATATACACTCTGGGATTTCTTTCCGTCGTACCAAAGAGTTATTACTTTGTTGCTTGAGAAAGAACGTTAAAATCATGTTAAGACACCATGAGAGGATTCAGCCAGTTCTTTCATTTTGCTTTTATTACTCTACGTGACCTTGCCTTTCACGGCCTACCGTATCACACATGGAGTTCAATTCTGATTTCAAACATTCCTACTACTACTACCTCATACTACCTTGATGAAGGCCTGAAATCTCTTATTATGCTGCTGGAGCTCTTTGAAGTAGCTGACTGCCTCGTTGTGATGGCTGCAGAACTCCCCGTATATCTGCTTCATTCTGTCTGCGTTGTCATCTGAAAACTACACGAGACGACGCGTGTCACACAGCAAGCGTGTCTTTCAAGGCACGCGTGAGAAGGGATTCATGGCGGCTACAGATCAAGTTAGGCCTGGCTCACCTGTTGTAGCAAGATGTCACCTATTGTACAGATGATGTAACATCTCTGTCCTTGAGGCTGTACTGAGCTCTGCTGACGCTCCCTCATGGTGGAGAAGAGGTTATGGTGGAACAATAGGAGTAGGTCCAGACAGGGAAAGACCCGCTCCAGCGCCTCGGCGTCCAGCTGAACCTCCTCCCGCATGCCCCGCCGGAACACCTCGGCCATGATGTGTAACGTCTGCAGGTGGTGGACCTCTGTTTGCATCAGCTCTGAGGGAACACAGCAGGCTAGCTGTTTAGTAGGGGGGCTTGTGTTTACTAGAGATATGTTAGTGTAAAGAATATACATTTGGCACAATTATAAAGAATACTAGAATACTTCCTCAAGGATATTATTGCTAATAATATATAGTATTAGTTTAATTACCATCACAATACACTACAATGAGAAGGTATTAGTTTCCATCACAATGTAACAGACCCATCATATTTTACACTAAAAGATGTAGGTATCTTACAGATTCCACGTTTACAGGAATAGCACATGTTCACAGTACAAAGCACACAAGAAGGTTCTTATATTGCACCTAATACGTTATGTTATAGCACAACATGCTGCAGTATGTTGGAAAGGAAGACCTCAGCAGTGGTGCTGTGAGTCCTCACCATAGATGACGTCTTGTCTTTTGACCACTCGTTTGTCCTGACTCTTACAGAACTTGTCCCCCATCGCCAGGCTCCACGACTCGGCCTCGAAATCGCCGTCAGCTGTGAGGTCGCCATGGAGACACGTGTCCACACAATCTACGGACACAGTCCAATCTCGTGCTGTAATTTTTTTAACCAGCCAACTTTAAATGTCCATCACAATGAAGGGGTGGTGTCACACAACAGTCAACCGTGCCTACATTTAAAGAAGCACCCTTCATTCCTCATCTATTCACTGTACCTTCTCCAAGGGATGACTCAGTGGAGGTCGACGAGGCAACATTCTGCTGGGCCTCGTCTGATTGGCTGAGAACCCTCCAGCTATCAGACTCGGTTTCTGAACCCTCACTGAGCCTGGTAAATGAGAAACACACCCATTGGTATTCTGCCAATATAAAGTAATATTGCCGTCTACCACACAGTGTTCTAGCCTGAAAGTGACCTGTCGCTGGCAATGTGGAACCCTCCGGAGAGAGGGCTGGAGACGGGGGTTGTGTCCTTCCTCTCCTTAGAAGCCATGGCTGGTAGAGATGCAGATGACACCGGCGGCGTACACGGAGAGGCGCTCTCTCTCACAGTGAAGTCTGTGGAGACACTCGCATTACAACAACTGCATTCTAACGACCTTTGACCGTGTTGCAGTGGACTCACTCTGCGGGAGAGACGCCGTCTTGTTCTTGGAGACGACATACTTGTCCTGGAGGACCTACGTGATAGCAAACAGACGTTAGCGCTAAGGCACTGCCACAGGAACCCTCATGGCCGCTTCCTCCAGAACACATAGCTCACCTTTAAACATGGAGGGACTGAGTCCTTACAAGCCTTATGGACCATGACAGTGCAACCTACAGGTGACGAAACGTGTAGATATATATACAGTCTGTGTAGAGCAGACATCACACAATCTGTGGCAACTAACGTGTTTCACACCGAGTAACAGAAACATATTGAGACGTTTTGCGCTTATACTCACTTGAACAATGTAGCAGTTCTTTTCCAGTTGCTGGCTTGTCACACACAAGGCACACCGTGAAGCCCATACAGGGACCAGAGGCAAATCGGTGTCCGTTCAATCTGTCCTTGGCCTCTCTGTCTTTGCCTTTGCCCTTAATAAGCCATGGGCGAGACGTGGGTGCACGCAAGGAAGCCATACATAGACTCAATTCACAACGTTCCACGTGAAATGGACATTGTAGCCTCATTGGTTCTAGCAGGAGCACGAATCAGGGGACTTTCTAGTTTTGCAGGGTCAACAGTTTGAAGCCAGATTGTTGTCTTTGCCCGGACTGGTGTGAAAGTCCAGTGGAGGAGGAAATGGGACGTATAATAAACAACAGACGCAGGCCGGGGCTGGCTTTCAAAGCTGCGTGCTGACTCACTGACTCACTCAGAGGGGATTAATCATTACAAGGAAGTGAGGCTTCACAAGGCCCTGCCTGTGTTTGGGTGGCCACTGTGACCTTGAGTGATTCCCAGCACTTCCTGTTTGGCTCCCTTGTGGAGTGGAGCGGTGATGATTACGGCCATACATTTGGGATATTAGGATAATATGGGATTTGCACAAAATTGCATAGAGTAGGAGACGGCTCTACTATCTATCACAACCTGTGTAATGGTAAAACCTTCTAGAGAATTTCCGTTACCTTGTTCTTGCGTGTGCTGGTCATCCTGCTCTTGAGGAAACTGAAAGTGCGAATAACTTTATATTTTTCCGACTCCACCTTGGACGGGATACTGTACTTATCGAACTCCTCCTCTTCAATTCTGTACAATACAGCGAGTGAAAATACATTGTCATCAGACATTCATAACATTATTTACATACTGCAGAGGCCTGAGTTAGGCTTGCGTTGCAGACACGCCAGAATTACTAAGGGTGTGTCTCTTTTCCTCTTGTTTACTGGTGTAAGACAACACACACACACACACACACAAAGAATGATGTCAACTGACGTTAGTACATAATTAGTTGGCACATGCTTAGCGGTTAGTTCAAACTGCCAACATCGCCCTGAAAGGAACAAACAGCGACGGCAGGTAAAGGTACAATGTGGTATCAAAAATGCTAGTCACTGCAAAAAAACAAAACCAATAAGTTTTACTTCTGACTACACCCATTCTGTGCAAACCTGAGCTGGTAAATTATATTAAGTTCTAAAGCTTGACGCATGCAATTCTGGAGTGGAAGTAAACGTTGTTTCAACATGGCAGCTTGTTATGTGTTTTTATTACGCTTAGAGTTAACCGTGGATGAAGAATGGGTAGAGGCGTGAAGGGGGGGGTGCTTTTGGGTGTTTCACAGTAAGTCAAGGTGCTGTTAGCTCAAGAGGTTTAATGGGCTGTTACAAAACGGGCAGATCATTGACACCGGCTGCGGAGGCCTTGCCTAACATACTCTTTTAAGAACTCAGACAGGGTGAGATGTTGGAGAGACTCTGGCAGCTCCATGCTGCCCTCGTCATCTGCAGACTGGGCACGCTTACGGAACCTGACCTCCCTGTGGGAAACACACATACCCACTGTGACGCTTTAACACTGCCGGTTCTGAGGCGGTCGGGTTTGTGCATCTCTGCACACACACACACACAAGCAAGGGACCATGGCTTTTCCTGGGTTTGGGGTCAAAGTCTGTTTAAAAATATTATGCACAAAAATGGATGCTCCTTAACCAGCCACTAGAGGGTACTGTTAGACTATGCCACTGTGTCAAGGGCATCAACTGAAAGAGAATGGCAAGGCAGAGAACAACTGCAGTTGGCATGGTTCCTGAAGCCATTCCCAGGGTAACAGACAGTGGAACAGGAAGCAAAAGGGCAGTCTTTGCTATATCTGCCCTTCTTTCCAGCAGCAATGTAGTGGGAAAATAAAACAAATATGTCACACTGTTTGGGGTGGCACCAAGTCGCTATAATGAATTTAACATCCCACATACATACATAAATCATAAATGCAGTCCATTTACCATTTACCATATATTAAATACATGAATTTGCTACTTGTTTACATGGCAGTGTTCATTCATTTTAACATTTGGAAAATAACCAGAGATCACACAGATGACAATAAATAGAAAAGCTCTCCATAGGCTGTGCATCACTGCCTTTGTCTTGAGAGAGGCAACCTCTGAACACCTGTGGTTGACCTAAACCCACATTCACTCAATAAAGCCCAAAGACTGCTATGAAGAAAAACTCAAACGTTATACAAAGCTGCTGGATACCAAAACGAAAATAGGTAGTCATAGTAACTGATATGCTGTAGAAATTTGTCAGAAACGTTACATCTACAAAAGACACAAATTTGAATCTAAGCTAATACTCCATTTGGCTTTAGAACACATTGCAATTTACATCAAGAAATGTCTACCTAATATACTGTATATTAACATTAATACACACACACACATACGCACACACACACACATATATATATACAAGTATATATATAAATCATAGATAATTAATATTTAGAAGAAATACCTTTTTTCCTGTGACTGCTCTGTCAGACTGGAGGCTCTCTGCTCTATGAAGTTAAGAAGGAGAAGTTGATATTAAACAATTGAACATTCATTAAATCACCCATAGATTAACATACTAATGTTACTGGGGTTACATGTGTACTCATACTGTATATTATGAGTACACATGCAATATACATGTACCCACATACACACACACACACCAATAATTACAAGCTTATGACAATTTTAAATTAGTTCAATTTCATTGATAGTATAAACATGGATTTTATCATGCACAAAGTTACGCAACAGACTCTCCTGGCACTGGTACAAAGGCATTATGGGATTTATCTTGTCTCTCTCACAAAGGTTCAGCAGTCACAACCATTTATGACTTCATCCCTGTACATCTGATCACTTTGACTCTCATTCTGTTTATGTTCATTCTGTTGCCACTGCTGTACACTATTACCACGCCTTTACACATATAGACAACACACAGGTGAAGACCACTTTGGGCACATACCCCCCCCCCCCCCCCCCCCCCCCCCACACACACACACACACACACGTGCGCACACACAAGCCGATATACAGTGCCTACTAATTGACTCAGTGAAATAGTGTTAGGACAGTTCATGCAGTAGTATAGTACTTACTACCAGGGTGGAGGAGAGACAGAGATTTAGACAGAGAGAGGGCTTGAAGGAGAGATCGGCTGTAGCTGACGTTGTGAGGCACACCATCTACAGGTCATACACAAATCAAAACTATTACCATGTACAGTCAACCCCTGCAGGGAGTACACCTAATGCAAATGACACGCTTTTAAGGAGGAATGACTGTAAACCTCCATCTGAACTGCCAAACATGATTGTTTTCAAAGTCACTGACCCGCAATAGAAATACCTAAAGAACCACCACATAGCCCATATGTTGTTTGGTAGTGTTACCTCCATTTGTACAATATGAAGTTATGTATTTCAGTTGCTGAGGAGTTGATTGTACTGTAGCAACATATAACTTATGCAGCATCCCATTAAAGACAGTCAAACCAGACAGAATGAAACAAGTAAAAGAGATCATTCCAAAGAACATTGTTAGTTGGTAAGTGAATGCTGTTCATTGCGGAACGGTGTTCTCTTTCCACATCACTGACCAGGGCTGAGATCTGCTGCTGCTGGACTGTCCCGCAAAAACCGCGGGGGGCGCAGACTCATTTTAGAAGATGAGTAGGAATAGGAGCGCAAACGGATTCCCGAGTCACCCAGTTCCTTGAAAAGAAACTGCACATAAAGTACAGTATGTTATTAAAGCATGCTTAGAATCTAGCAATCAGCAGGTGTCTTTGAGAGCTGTGAGCAGCGCTTCACTTTTGCCGCTGTGTGGTCACATGCCGATGACGACTTGGTGCGTGTGCAAGTCAGGTCCGGAGAAGGAAGGCAGGCATCCATTTGGTCTCCGCTACTCTGAGTGTCGGACGACAGGTTGGAGAAAGGCGACTTTGAGACAACGCAGTCCTCTTCACTGTCCAACTCGAAGGCCACAAGGCTGGGACTAGAAGGTAGAGATGGAAAGACTTTAAAGTATTGTCAGAGAGATCATTTTAAGTAATTTTTTCCATCTTATCTTACCATTCTCTGTGCATGCTGAAAAAATAATTAGGTATTTCTACACAGCCCTGGCTCCATAAAAAGTGTTGAACACTGCTCACAACAACAATGCCATTGACTTCGCAATGCTTTTCAGTGTGTGGGGGGGAGCTTCAGAGGGAGTTTATTTTGACTTGCAACCATTCTCGAGAATTACTAACCCTGCCTTTAAAGCATGTGTTGGTTACAACAGAACCCCCCCCCCCCTCCGTGTTACCCACCTACACTACCCAGAAAGAAAAAGGGTCACTGATATGCTTGTGAAGATTAAATAACTATTTAATCACATTATATCTACTTTTATCACCTTCAATAAAATGTGCCATGAGCATTAAACACACTGCTGCAGCTGTTCATGAATGTGTCAGGTTAAAGTTCTCCATTTTTTTATTAAACCTTTATTTACCTCACTGAGATACAGGAGTGTCCTGGTCAAGATTGGCATTAACACATACAACACATTGTGAAATCAAAATACAACAATAACATCATCCAATACCAATTAATAACCATAAAATATAACTAACCACTAACTTTTACAATGTTTTTGTTGATAAGATCATAAATGTAGGACGGATGTCACGGCAAGCATTGGCTTGTAAATGAACAAATACCAAGTCTATGTGTAAACAATGAGGGTCATCCCACTCTATTGTACAGAACACCGTAATGAGCACTCTACAATTGGTCAAGCCTAATGGTAGACAGTGTCCAGATAATGTAAGGATTAACAAGAAGCATGCATATAAAATACATCCCCGTAATCTAAAACAGGCATAAAAGTTACTTTCTAGCAAATAACAGCCCAAATGTAACTTCAGTTTTTGTACCTATTATTGAATATGTGATTTAAAGGTATGGTCAGTCATTTTTGGTACCTTTGATCAAAACAGTATCGCTCCGCGTCCTCGCGGCAGCATCTCAAACGTCAAAATGCATTGAGAAATGAAGTGTAGGCTACGGCTTCATTGATACGAGCGGTGTTCGCCACTTTGTTTATGTTCCAGTTTACGACGCCAGGACTGTGTAGAAGTATCAGATTATTTATTTAACACGCACAGAGAATGGTAAGATATCAAAATGCAAGGAGATATTTGTTGAATTTAATTTATCTTACATTTAGCTTGCAATAGTTGACTTAATATTTAAAGGAGATGTGCATGGTTTTACCTCTAAGCCAGTGTGTATGATAAAGGGTGTACCGCAGGGATTGGTTCGAGGACCTCTACTATTTACAATATATATAAATAGTATTGGCATGGATGCCTCTTCTCAGTTACAATTTGCTTTTAATACTGTTAAACAAATATAACATTTTTAGTTTAAACTTGTTAATACTGATACTGATAAACTATATTTTTTTAAAAACTCAATGAGTCTTTACGGTGAAAAGCTTACATCCAAGTCTGTTTTATAATTTCATGGTCCATCATATCAAAAGCATTTGATAGGTCAATAAATATGATTGCCTATGGTACCACTTCTCAAGCAAATAATTTATCACTTTAAGGCCTGAAACAAGACTGATACAATTACAAGATTTAATTCTCAACTTAAAAGATCATTCAGTTGTTTACTCATTTGATAAGAGAACATATTTACTAAAATAGACAGTTTGAAAACAGGTATGTAATTATTCAACAAGGTAGGATCTCCTCCTTTTATCAGAACAAGCACAAAAGCAGATTTGCATATATTTCCATATTCCATATTTTGATAGCTAATATGATGCAACAGTAACATACATTTAAATTATTAGACAGGTAGGATTTGAGATTGAAAAACACTAATTATTAGTGTTATTCATTAATTAATAACACTATTATTATTATTATTATTATTAGAAGAAGAACAATATAAAAATGTTGTTACTTTTTACCTGAGGTCACAGGACTCTAGTGGCGGACTCTCTCTGGGATTATCCAGGTCAGAAACAGCATTGCGGGCAAGCCTGGCAAGGGCTTTGCCAGCGAGCGAGAGTGGAGGGGAGGCTGGGATAGAGAGGGGGGGAGAGGCTGGGATAGAGAGGGGGGCAGAGGGGGGTATATTGAGGCGGGGAGACGTGTCGTCAAGGCCTACTGTGGCCCTGCAGTCTGTCCCGGTGCTGTCACTGGTTACACCACTGAGAGGGTACGTCCCATCTGCATCCACCACCTGGGCCCAAAAAGCAGGGTCAGACCACATGGTAGGTTTAAATGAGCTTCACCAAGATGTGGTACAGTGTGGAAAGCACAATGTATTTACCAGAGGTGGAAAGAAAAAATTATAATTACTTTTTTTGTGTAGCCAATTTTAAATTTTTAAGTAATTTAAAAAGTATGTCTTGTTTGATGTATTGTACTTCGCTAAATTTTCAATACCATCCATTAATGAGTAAAGATTATTTTTACTAAAGTTGCCCTGTTTAAAAAAGTGTGAGTACATACTTTTTGTTTATACATTTACAATAACTATGCACCCTCATTTTTTATTAATACATTTTAAATATGCTCCTTGGGTAAAAAGGGTAGAACATTGCACGGGCGGGACTCCCCTCCACTGTTTTAAAAGTAAATAAGTAAAGTTTATCATGAGTACATTTGAAATAAGCTACTTTTTACTTTTATTTAAGTAGAATATGTTTGTACTCTATCCACCATTGTGTATGTGTGTAATAGGACATAATAGGACACATTTTCCCTCAACCATGCCCCCACATGGCACAAATGACACACTACGCCTTTAATCCTTGGTTGCTGTAGTGCCAACAATGCTATTATGCATAACCTGATTCAGCTGTGTGTTGGCCCGGGCACTGCTGCAGATTGTAGAGACAAGAGGGACTCCAGCAAAGTCTGTCAGTTGGTTTTGGACTGCTATCGACTGAACAGGATGCCCCTTCACTGTGGAAAAACGCAGTCTCAGAATAGCTCTGCAATAATCATGTTTCCCTACCGTTTTACAGACTAGGAAAGCAATATGGAAGACATCAACATGGAATTTGTTATTTATCCCGCTGAATGATTTACTGCCAAAGCATACGAGGTTTGGGGTTGGGGGTTGATTACTATAATTCATCTCTGCATTGGCCAGATACTATGAAACGTCCGATTGTTCCCAGAACAACAGAAGATGAGTTATAACGAAATCTCTTAACCAGACATCCATAAAGCAGTATCAGACACATGAGTCAAAAGGCTGGCATATATGCTAATAAAAGACAACAAATTACTAGGAATCCTTTGATTTAAGATGCTAGACAGCAAAAACATACCATTCATTGCAATTCACATCAAACTTAATTCAGCTCTTTGTAAGATTCTGACGCTGTCGATTATTACACCATCTTTGACTGGGCTTTCGTGAGGAAATGCCAAGGCCTACAGCTGAACAAAGGAAAATGAAATAGAGCACTGAATACTTTGACCTTTAAAGGTTTGTTTTCATTGAAAACGCAAAAGGTCCACTCGACCTGAACAGATCCGCTTCATTTTTAGCTGAGTTTATGCTAAAAGGCTAAACATTTAATGAGGAAAAAAATGTGTGCTTGCATCACTTTATCTAGAGTTAAAAACACTGCAATATTATATGGAATGGCATAGTGTGTCTCTACACGGCTACTTATTATATCAGATATAAATACCGGTAGACATTTCAGTCTGTAGTATTCGTATTAATAAGTCTACTGTATACATACAGTAAGTGTATAAGTACTGTGGACATCATTTACAGTATAAATATGTATAAAATGGCCCTTCTAGACATTATTTCCATTATACCCTGGACACTTTCTGTCTCCACTTTGATGCCAGGACAATCCATGTCTGCGCTAATGTAAAGGAAATCCTGGGCATCACTGAGGCATTTCCTCTTTCTGCTGCTCTCAAACACTCAAACACTCAAGCAAGAACATGATAGCTTCTTAAATTGCTGTATGCCAGCAGATTCTTTGCTTGACTCTGTCTGGAGTGGACACCCTTTTCTCTTGTCACTCTTCCCTTACACTATTCAAAGCTTGTCCTAAATTCTCTTAACAGCCTGTATATAGACTAATACAACCATCCACATATAACCACAGTAAAACTGGATAACATTTTATGATAAAATGTTAACGTTTTGTTTGACCCAGTGAAACCACTAGCATAACATGACTGGTCGGTCAGATGACTATTTGGTCATATTAATTAAGATAAGACCTGTGTTATATAGTTCTATGACTCTGACACATATTTGTGTAGAGGATAAATAATATGGGCAAAAGCACACATCTCTGTGGTGAGCCAGTTAAGGAACAAGCTTGAACATCCAGTCCTTTTGTTTCCTATTAGTTGATTAAGTCAAACTGGATTTAAAGGACTACTGGCTAAAATATGTGGTTGAACTGTCTACAGTATGGGGGTACTGTAAGTCTTGTAATTAATTATAGACAGGAAGCATTGCTTTTAGCCGTACTGCCATTGACCAAGCCAAGCCTCAAGTACATTTAAAGCCCCCTAAAATGTGTTTTTTGACTAAAAACCGTAATTTCCCGACTATTAACTGCACCTGTGTATTAACCGCAGTTTATTCAATGTTATATCATCAGGTTGGAGGCATTTTTATGTTTAATAAAATGACCACAAAAAAAAAAAGTCGGACAGACACCGACCACTTAAATATACCGGTATGCACTAGCTAGGCTACGTAAATTATGGTAAGTTACTATTGTTTGCTACTGTGTTATTAACAAGCCAATTCGCTGACAAACAGCATGGATAAAATAAAATAAACGGCGTTAATATACAGTTGCAAGAAAAAGTATGTGAACCACTTGGGATTACGTGTATTTTGCATGAATTTGTCATAAAATGTGCTCTGAACTTCATCTAAGTCACAACAATAGAAAAACACAGTCTGCTGAAA